>JAQFXV010002457.1:0-10355 GCA_034694065.1 Camisia spinifer
AATTATTAAAAAATTATTAATAAAAACTCTTTTAAATTCAACTCAAAGCAAATCAAAACCAAAAATTAAGTTCAAAGTTTTTTTTATTCAAATAGTGAATGTCGTGTCATCTCGTGTTTGAGTTTTGATTATTGAAAACAATATTGCGTTTAATGTTTGTTTACATAAAACATATGACTATTTGACAAAAAACTATTTCAATTTTATTTTTAGTTATTTTTGTTAATTAAATGTAAAATACAATCCGAATGTATATAAAAAAGTTTCAAAAATCGAACTTTTTATATAATAATAAACTTTTATTATTGTCTTTAAATTCAAATTTTATTCGAATTAGAAATATATTTATTTCAAATCAAAGGTTTGATTGAATATTGAAAATGAATTTTTCAAAAATTGAATACTTTTCTGATTTGTTTAAATAATAAATAGATTGACGAAAAATTATTACGAAATATTAGGATTGAAACAAAAATGTGATAATAAAGAGATACGAACCGCATATTTAACACTTTGTAAGCAATTTCATCCGGATTTGAATCAAAATGAAGATAAACAACAATTAAATAAAAGTAAATTTCAAGAGATTAATAAAGCATATAATTGTCTCATCAAAAAGAGTGAAAGACGTGCTTATGATCATTATTTAAGTCAAAAACAATACCAACAAAACAGTAATAGTTTTGAGTCAAACCATCAAAATATTAATAATAATTATGATGAAAGAGAATTTAAACGTAATTATTATTATGATAATAGAGAAAAGTTTTATGAGAATGATATTCATGACTATTACGAAAGATTGAGGAAAAGACAAATGGAAGAAATGTTTGGCAAATATGATGAAAGACATAATAATAATGATTATTATAGAGTCAGACGTTATAAAAAAGTAACCAATTTTTCGATTGTTAACTTCTGTGGTCTTATTCTATTTTTTGGGTTTTGTCTTCATTGGATTCAATACAAGCTCTCTATCTATCAAATTAAACATATGAAAGACAAATGGATTGAAAACGAAAAAATATATGAAAGAACGAGAGACAAAGCCATGTAATCAATATTTATTCATTTTTATTTGTTTATAATTTCAATTAAATCAAATTTTTGTACATTTTTCATATTTCAATCCAGAAAAACATCTATTGATAGTAAATATGAAGACTTAGAAAATATTTTGAAAAATAAAGGACTAAATGATGACAACTCTCCCAAAGCTGATTGAGTTTAACATTTTTTGTTTTAATTTATTGCTCAATATATATATAAATTTATTTGTTTTGAAATGTATATAATTGACAAATAATATATTCTTTGTTTAGACATTGATTGTAAATAATTTAAGTGATAATATTGTCAAAAATAAATGCATTCTTTATTAATAGGTTTATTTAGAAAAGATTTCTAAAGTATTTACTAATTTAGAGTTTTTTAGAATAAGTGATGTTTAAAGAAATCAATTTTTTAGTAAAAATGAAATTATTTGTTAAAATTTTAAACCCAAAAATTCGAATTTTTAGAATGATAAATATTTTATGTATAAATAATTTGAATTTAAATGAAATGAGATATAAATTATTTGGAGTAATGAATAGCTTAAGTAGTTTGAGAGGGAGTCAATTGAGAAGCTGAACAATTTTTATTTAATATCTATAAAACTATAGATCAATTTTGACTAAACTTTGTATTTAAGGTATTATTGAGTTAGTGTTCATAAACAAAATTTTTTGTATCCGTCAATGTCCAGAAAAGTGGTCGAACTCATTATATTTTGATAGAGCTTAGTATTGTACTTAGTGTGAATTGTCTTTGTAAGTTTATTCATTCAAATTTGAACTAAATCCAAGATAATAACCGGCAGATCTCGGGAGTGCTTATTTTTTTGTATCTCGAAAAGTTCAGCATTAAATATTGGAATATTTGTGAAAAAAATGATTCATTGCAATTGGTAAACTCATTTTCATTCTAAACATTTTTTCAAAAACCTATATTAAATATTTTCAATTTAAATACTCAAATATGAGCATACTTTCAAAAAATGAGTTTTGTTAAAATCATTTTGAAAACTGTCGAAAAATGAGTTAGAAAAATGTTAGTTGCAAAAAATGGTCGATTAACTTATGGTTCAATTTAATAATCAAGAATCAATTTTCCTGACAATGAAGATGTTAAAAATTAATTACTTATATTTTTATAGATAGCACTCCATTATTATTTTTATTCAATCAGTTTATTATTCAATTTTGAATGTTCTTGAATTTATTTATAATTAGTTTGATGTATGAATTTAAGATCCCTTTTTATCTCGAAATTCATGCCTACAATTATTGTATTGTATCCTATTATAGGAGAATATGTTGAAAAATTTCCTCACAAGTATGTAATTATGCACTTAACCATCTTTTTTAGTCACTTTTTTAGTCATAGAACTTTTACACTGAGCCTGAACTTCAATTATAAAAGATATTTATATAAGATTTTTAAAAAGTTAATCCAGGATAATTGAATGTCAAGGTAAGACATCATCCGAGAGGAAGGTTCCAGATGTCGATTCCGGGAGGTTGAGTCACATTATAAAGTTATACAAATTCAAGTTTACATATATATTCTAAGTTAGTTCGGAAGGTTGAAGACAACATCTTTTTACTCAGCTCAATTATATTCTTGCGTTCTATTTTTGCTCATTGATACTAATACTGTACAAATATCTATTATTTATTTGAAATCCACTGCATTCATTATAAACAAGACTGACACAGCATTATAGAACTCGTATTGTGGTTGTTACAATGTCGAAAGTACAGATATTTTCTTAGTCTAAAGAGTCAATTGTCGAAAATTTTAGTTTCATTCAAAACCAAATCCGAGTATAGCACGCTCCGCGCGCAATCCCGTTTAACCTAACCCCCCTAATATTTTCAATTCAAGAACAAAACCAGGGCTAGCGCGTTCCGCGCACTATAATGCATTAACAAGGAGTTCAGCTAGGTGATAGTTCATATCTCCTTATCTTTGATATGCTAGTATTCCATTGTGAAATAACTTCCCTTTATTAACAATAGGATCAGTTGGGTGATAATTATTCGCACTTCATTAAAACTAATTGGCTTATATACCATTGGCATCATCCACTAATTATGTTACGCTAAAATGGCACTTTGAGAGACTCCCCCTATGTTACGCTTTGGTTACATTATGCTCTAGACCCCCCTCTCCCCCTGGAAAGTACGTTACGTTTTTTCATTACAAATTCTAACATTCATTCAATGTAAAGCACTTAGAAATATGAAAAAACGTGGAATGATTTGATGACCGGTCTTTTAAACTCAAATTAAATCGAGTTCTTTTATTGATATATTTTATTATAATTTTTAGTTTGAAAATTTGAAGGTTTTTACAATTTAATCAAAATTTGTTGTAAAACAACGGGTGAGCCAATGATTAATGTTATCAATAATTCTAATATTATCATTTTCATCGGGTATTATTATGTTGTTATCGATATACATCTCTTCGCAAACCTCATGACCAGTCGAATGCTTCAGAGAATAATTATGATCGTCAGAAACAGATTTGTGTATTTCTATCTTTAGGGAATGCTTTTTTGAATGCCTCATAAAGTTTTAAATAAAGATATTGATGACTAGTTTTATCGCACATTTTCTCTAAATATTATTCAATTCAATAGTAAACACATTTCTATAGATGATGCCATTGTAGAATATTTTATCTTCATTAATAAAAGATGTAGCAAGGTGATAATTTTATCCTTTATTAACAAAGAAATGCTTCTAAATCATTGATAGATATATTTCTTTATTAACAATAGATGCAGCTAGGTGATAAATATCATTCATTATAAGTAAAGACCCTCTATTAATAATGAAATTTTTTTTATATTGTTGGAAAAATCTCTTTGCTAAGAGCAGAAGAAAATCTCGTTGTTATTAAAGAACCGACCACAGACAGACGGACAGGAATGCGAAACTATATACTCGTTTGTTAACACAATACGAGTTAAAAACCACAAATTCAAATTGTTGAATGTATTCACTTCTGAATCAGTGCTTTAATATGTTAATTGCATTGAAATTCAGACAAAATCGAAAGAGATATTTGAATTATTTAAACTCGTTCTCCAATATAAATATAATAATAATTGATCCATTTAAATTTGATGAATGTATAAGCTTATTTTATAGTGCGTTTTATCTTTAAGTAATTAAGTTATAATCTTTTTTATTGCAATTATTTATCATTTAAATCATTCTGAGTTATCATGAGTTATGAATAGTAGAAAATTGTTCAAATTTTTTTTAATTCAGTTCATGTATATTTGATAATAATTGGCATCCAATAAAAAAGAAAATTAAAACAAATTTCCTATATGTATTTTGAAGAGTGTGTTAAGCATGAGTTTCTACGCTTTTTCCTAATGCTGGTTAACTCACTCTTCATAATACATACAAAATATTTTTTCATTATTAACTCTTTTGCGATTAGCTTTGAAATATCGATATCTTGAATTCTTCATAACAAAAAGATTATATTAAGTGTGAAGTAACATAACCTTTGAGGTTATTTAATTAAAGTTATATATTCTTTATAAAATTGCAATAGAATTATCAAATTTCTTGATAATTGTCTCGAGAGTCTGATTGAATGTTATATAAAATTGATTTGTGGTGAAGTATTTCTAATGAAATGGCAAACATCAATATCAAAGAAGTCACTGTCATTAACTCCAAAAAGAAAATCGATAAAAAATGAAGTGCTTACGTATTGAGTACTTAAATTCCAATTGTTTTCTTTAATGTCAATTGTTTGAGATATCACTTCTCTATTATTTATTTAATATCAGACCATTTTTGTCACGTAAGGAGTGTGAGAAATAAATGCCTAACAAAACTTTGAAATCTTGATAAATCACAAGACAGTCAGAATAGGAATAGTTGTGTTGCTTCTGTTGAGCAAAATATGACAAAAGCTAATCATATCATAAATAAATATATACTGAAAGCTTATTCAAGATTAAATAAAAATAACAAATTTTAAACTTATTAAAATTATTGTTCACTTTATAAATATTGAATAGCTTTGACTCTATAGTTGGTTCGCTAAAATTGATTCCTATAACTGAAATTTTTTGTTGAGTGCTATTTTAGGAAATTTATATTGATTTTGGATTAAAAGAAATTGTTTCCACACTTTGAAGCCAATTAATACTAGTTATCAATTTTTTGTGTTTGTGGGTTGGCTTTGGCTTAACACCAGTGAAACTTTCATGTCAACAGTTGATTATTTAACGTTACTAATGAGGTCTGATAATTGTTAGCGATTGATAATTCATCATATCCTTTATGTGATAATAAAATAAATAGCCGTTTCATTATAGAACTGATTTAAGCGTCAAAATCATAAATTAATTCATAACTCTCTTATTTATTGGTGTATTGGCTGTATTTCAATTGTGTGGTCATAATGAGTAATAAAATATATTATACATAAATTCAAATTGACATTCAAAGTAATGGCTTACGACGGAAGAAGACGTCTATTAAGTGCTGGTTCACTATATGTAGACGTCGATAGAGATTTACGGGATATCGCAAATGATTTGAACAAAGACGACAATATTGAAGATCTTGAATGGTCTTTAAAATCATTGCGTGCAGAATTTAAAACCAAAGATACTGAAATATTATTCAAAAAATATCAATCAAGACTACAGCACCGCTTTTTTACTGTTCTATTAATGCTCAATATAATTGTCAACTTTCTCGACTCTTTCTGGTATTTTCTCAGTAAAGTAAGTCTTTATTATTTCAATTATACTCACATTCTATCAAATAAGAAAAATTCAAAATTAGAATCATTTGAATCGTCATTTTTAATCAAGTTTATTGATTGGAAGCTTTTAGTTTATTGAACAAATTATAAGTTAGAAAATTATATCGAAATTGAAGAAACACTATTTGAAAAAATTTTAAGAAAATAATATTAATAGTTTTTCATATAAATTCATTATTTATATTTTGTTAGTTTCACAAGTTAGAACAAATTCAATTTGTTCATTATTTGAAGAGTAATTTAATTTTCAATTATTTTAATTTCTATAGCTTTTTATCATTCCTTTGAATTATAAGTAAAATTCGATTTAATCTATCAATGAATATAAATTTATGAATATCAGTAAACTTAATAGTGATGATTACCGATAAATTAGAAAAGTTTCGAATGTTGATTTAGTATTTTTAAAAATAAAGTTCTATATTTAGTCAGAATTATGATAACAAAACATTTTTAATCTGATAGACTGATAGTGATTTTCCATTTCCGGCATTACTTCGTGTATCATCATTAATAGTGTACATATCATTCTTAATACTAACACATCATAATGAAAAATGGATTCGATCTAAATTTGCGCGCGCTATCGCTGCTATCACTGTATTGATAGCTATGATGTACGCAGAATACGGTGGCTTTCTTTTCACTATAACTGGAGATAAACTAACTTTCAAATGGAAACGTTCGCGACCTGTTTATTACTTAATAATATGTAATGAAATTTTACTGCCATTTCCATCCCGTGTATATTCAAGTGTTGCAACTCTAGTGATTGTTATAATAGAAATAATAGTGACAATGGTTTGGCCGCATATCTCTGAACCACATTCAAGCTGTCGAAACCTAACACCTAACAACTTACGCTACGAAAGCTTCGGAGAGTTCTACGACGATTACAAATATATTTGTTCAGATGTCTTATTCTATATCTTTGCAGCGCTGGTCGCATATTATGTCACCTTTTTATTAGAAATTGTAAATCGCAGAGCATTTCTTGATCACAGACGTTGTGTTGAATCAAAGTTTAAATTGAATTTTGAGAGAGACCAACAGGAACAGCTTCTGGGGTCGTGTCTTCCAAAGCATTTAATGAGAAAAGTTAGAAGTGATATAAGAGATAGATTTACTCTACAATTCGATAGTCCAGAAATCAAGAACTCATTTTCACGACCATTTACTGAATTGTATATCGAAAAGTTCAAAAATGTGACCATTTTATACGCAGATATTGTTAACTCTATGTTATTGACTCAATCATTAGAATCTCCGAAAGCATTAGTTGAGACTCTGAATGGACTTTTTGGCAGATTTGACAGTCGGGCAGAAGTAAGTTATTCAGTTTGAATCTTAATTAATTTAACTCAAGACTTAATAATGACTAAAAAGTAAAAATGAGTCCAAACTAAAAAAATAAATATCATTCATATTATGGATTTTCAATAAAATTATTATTTTATACAATATAATGAAAAAGTAAAGGACATTTCTAATGGTTTCACGAAATCGACTTTCAATTAAGAACTGATAACTATTTCCGTTAATCTTATATTCAATTATAGGCCAATAATTGTTTAAGAATCAAACTTCTGGGCGATTGTTATTATTGTGTTTCTGGTATACCTGTATACGACCCAAAGCATGCATTGAACAGTATTAATATGGGAATAGATATGATCGATATAATTAAGTATAATTAGTATATAATTTTTTATCAGAATCTTTGATTTTAATGAGAATTTTGATGCAAATTCAGAAATTTAAGAGATGAAAACCACGTAAACGTTGATATGAGAATAGGTATCCATACAGGTATGGTTTTATCAGGTCTATTGGGCCTTAAGAAATGGCAGTACGATATCTGGTCAATTGGTGAGTCAGTTTGAAATATGAGTTTGAAAACGGAATTAATGTAGAATTTAATAGATAGTATGAAAGCATCACAAATGGAGCATGATGGTAAACCAGGATATGTTCACGTCACTAAAACTACACTTGATTTAGTCTCTAAAGAGATGCGACAACCTTTTCATATTCAAGGTTAATAAACACTTAAATATTTTTCAACAACAAAAATCAACTCAAATATATTTATAACTTATTAATAGAGCCTTAAATTATATTTATTTATTATACTCCGAATATTGAATATAATATTTACTAAAAAACAAGCAAATATGGATTTACATTTGGTTATTCTCTTATATTTTACAAGTTTCGCACAAACTTTGTTAAAAATTTGGAATTTCCTTCAAAAAATTTTAGAATAAGCAAAAAATCTTTACTTTTCGCAAAGAATGAACTAATTAAATCTCTTTCATTTGTATTTAGAAGGTTAACAGACATAAGAAAACTCAATTGGTTAACTCACTCTACATAATACATAAAAAATATTTTTTCATTAGTGAATTTTTGGCTAAAATCATAGAAATATATTCATTTATATTGCTTCCTATATTGAAAATACAGTATTCAGCGAAATATTTATTAACCCCTCAAATATTGATTAATAAATTTTGTCAAATATATACTTATTGTATGATTCGTTCGTATTCATGAGTTCTCAGTTATTTATTTGTTTGATAAACTGCTGAGATATTTATTATATTTAAAAATCAAGACTTTACTTAATAACACATAAAAAGTGCCTGAATTCTAATGATATGAAGTTATCTTAATCTGCAGAAAATCATGTAATTCCGGGTGAAACTACATATTTGATACGTAAATCAAGAAATAACGCCACAAATGGAAAACATTATACTAAACAGATCTCAAAAACTGAGACAAAAAATATTGAAAGATTGAGTGTTAACTTTCCCTCAAACACAAGAGTCAGTCAATCTTATTAACTTTAATGATTATTCTATAATAATAAACCTTTTCTGTTTGATTTAAAATAGAATTCATCGCTATCCTCGAGATCATCAAGAATCGGATCAATTCATTTCAGTCGAAGAAGAACTGTTCTTGAAGTTGGGTATGAATTATGAAATTTAATTGAGTTTATATTAAATAATAGTTTAGAAAATCAATAAAATAATTATAAAATAGATTATTTGAAAACAATCCTTTAAGTTTTGAGAAATTATTTAGATTTTAGTGAAACATAATATTATACTTTAGAAATTTGTTTCATAGTTTGGGAAAATATAGAGAAATGTTGAACTTCGCAAATGATACTCTATCAAAAGCAATCGATAAAATGCCACTTAATATCAGAAGGCAATTATTATTGATAAAAATATATATTTCAATAACTCATTGCAATAATTCTTTAATAGACAATACAATGGTTCTCATCCTTCCATTGAAATAAATCCATATTTTTTGCATTTCATTCCGAGAAAAACGCAAAAAAACTTGAATACAAATCAATTACGACATATCCATACTTTGGACTTAGAAAAAGAGCGCTTATATATTAAAGAGTTGGACCCATTATTTCCATACTATCTCTACTGTTCGACAATAATTTGTATCGCAATTATGATAATAAGATTCTTAGCATTGTATGACGAACACACAGACGAACTCTTCAAAAGGTTTTGGAAAACAGCCGGAAGTATTATCTGTTATATAACTCTGGCTTTTATTGCAATTTCATTATCAATCACATACGCAATGAAACATCAGGTATTGACAAATAATCAAATTATAATTAATCTTTTAATCTAAGAATTAATGTGAAACCGACATAATTAAAATTTATTGCCGGAAATGAATTAACAAATTGAAATATTAATGAAAGTCCAGTTCATTGATAAATCTATATTTATATCTTCTTCATTTCTTCTCCATTTCTGTTAAGAAATTTGTTCTCAGAATAATTTGATTCATTGAAATTCATATTGATTTTCATGAGAAACTTTTTTAAGAGTTTCATTTTTAGAATTATGTTAAACATTTTGAATTGAGAAAGAAAATTGAGTGAATTATTAGTTGTGATAATTTAAAGTCAGATTTATCGAAATGTAAGCAATATTTTAATTATGAAATATTTCGATATAAATTTTTATATAATTTATATTTAAGAGCAATATTACAAAAGAAGTCTATAATTGATGAGATTTTAATATTAATTACAAAATAATCCTATATTTAAAGTATTGAATCAAATAAATTGTACGGAAAGAATATGAGTAAAGAGTTCTAAATAATTAAATGATTCTTTGACTTTTGTTAAGAAGACAATGACTTGATGTCCAAATGACTTCTCTTTTCTGAAATCATAGTATTCGTCGACAGCAGTGAAATCCATATTTTTTGGGGCAAATAAGTTTTGATTTCACTCAATTCATTTGGATTCCATTTGATAATAATCTGCATATTTGTATACATCATCGCTATGTTTTGTATGCAATTCAAGACAAGCTCAGGATCACAACTTTGATTAAGTATTGGATAATTGGCAGGTTTTCTTGTTTTAAAATATCTTTCAATTAAATAATGAGTAACCGATTGCCCAATATTTTCGCTTAAATAGTAAGAAAGCGATAGCTTTAAAT
>JAQFXV010002458.1:0-10353 GCA_034694065.1 Camisia spinifer
GCATGAGTAGTGCGAACAGAAAATTGCTCAAGCATTGCTTAGGTTTACTTGCTTAAGCAAGCGTGCGAACATAGTATTAGACTATTATTATTGCATTATAGAGGTATAGCTTCAAAATAGCTTATTCTTGGTATTCATGAAAAGCCATTCTTGATTTCATTTTAAACGCTTTTCACAAGAAATTTATCACTTTATGATTTAAAGCTTAAGTGATTTTTAATGGTGTCAACTTTCTGTTCAATTAGACATTAATTAATCATAAATAAAACTGTAATTATCTATAAAATTTAAAAATTAAAATTTTGAGGCATAAATTATTGGATATTTTCAATTTTTTTTTAAACCTAGACCTCAAAGTAATTTAGAAAGAGGTTTAAAGTTTGCGTTTTATTTTATTTTAATAATTCGATTGGTTATTCCGTTGAAAAAATAAAGTGTTTCACAATTGATAATTATAGTTTATGAAAATTTAACCTAATCTGGCATAACTTCAATGGTAAGATATACAAAAAATGTTTAGAAACTTTGAAATCAGTTCGCGTACCACTGATTGAAAATATTTGCTATAAATAATTATTACTCAAAATGACGTCAAAATGATTTGTATGAGAAAAGATATTCTCTCAGAATTACACAGTTATAGTTTGTTTATTGCTTTAACCTTCGCTGATTATCGAATTATCGCTGATTACAGGTATAATATAGGAATTTATAGCTATCTGCGGCGTAATTCACCAAATCCTCAACACTGTTACTCAGCCTTATAGTCATTAACATTATCGTAAAGTTTGAATATCCGCTCACCTTTTAATGAGCAATTATCACAACATTTTAATGAATTGGTTCGGTTTGTTGTTTGAAAGCCTTATTATAAAATAGAACTTAAAATTTATTTAAATGGGTGGAACAGTTCAATAGTATCAGTGATGACAATTCTAAAAAAAAGTTTTTTATTCTTGATTCGTGCACTTTGAGTATGAGACAAGTTTCAAAGGGTGTAATCATCCTTTCTTAAACGAATTTTTTTGGGAATTCTTTCACTTTTTATTATTATTATTATTCTAACTCTTACCAATCCGTGACTATTAATGTGCCCAAATTCCAAATGTCACTCAACACACATTCATTTCTAGTGATAAATGCATTCCTGTGTTGCCTATCCTTAATGTCTATCTAATTAAAATAGGGCTTCAAAATTCTAGATTGCATTGAAGCTACTTATTTTCACCTAATTTCAATACATTATCATCTAAATAATTAATTGAATGCAATTCTATTGATTTGACTTCAATATACTTTTGTTTTCTTCAGTTTTATTATTTTCTAGAGGTATTCAATTTTTAGGCAATAATCATTCTTATTGCATATTTTCAATGTAACACAAACAAACTCAAAACATTGCAAACATTGATGAAATTTGAGTTCAATTCACCTAAAAATGAATGTTCATACTTTCCTACTTTTCATAAATTTCATTTTTCTGATTAGTTTCTATCAATATAACAAGTATTGAAATAACCTTATTTTGTAGAACAAGATATTATTTCAACAATTTACAGGTATAGCGATTTAATTTTAAGTGACGACAATAATGATTTCAAATTTCATTTCATTTTCTATTTCATTCTACATTTCTAATCAAATATTGATTTTTGTATTTGAGTTCAAATGATATTTTCTTTAAATTTTAGATTATTATGTTTGTCAAATACTTTAAATTACTGGATAATCTTCAGATCTTATTTCAATTCAAGAAGTTTTTAAAGCTGCCTCACAAACAAAATTGCTGTGAAAATTCTGAGTATTTGCGAACTTTTACATATTGAAATCATTGAAATGTTGGGTCCTATAAGATGTATACCTAACCTATTTTCAATGACCCTTTTAATTAATTTAGTTGAAGACCTATGATATAAAATGACAAAGTGTCTGAACAGCTTATGTCAAAGTCTCAGGTACTTTATGCTAAACATAATATGAAGTTAATTATTCTCAGATTATGCAAACAACAAAAATGTAAGATAAACAAACGTAATCAAAATTTAAAAAAAGAATGAATAACTTCGTTGATGTTTAAACATTTATTTAGAAAGTGGAAGCTTTCAATCTTTTTGTCTGTATTTATCAATTTAAACACTATATCAGTAATTGTTTCAATGATTATATTGATTTTATACTTTGAAAATATTTTTCTGATGATGATTCAATATTATTTTCCCTACTTTTTGGGGATCAAAGGGGTATTTAATAGTGAAAGTTATTTTCAAGTAAACTATCATATGATGTCTTGATAAGTATACTTCACCTCATTTACATTTAAGCAAAATAAGAAGTGTGTCATTCTATAAATGCATGAATGACTTAATTTTTGAATAAATTATATATCAAAACAATTATAAATGTGATTTTTTATTAACTCATCACATCAGAAGTTCATAACTGAGCTTCAAATTATTATTCAAAAATGCAAATTAATTTTTTGATAACATAATATTCTAGTCACTCATAAGTTATAACATGAATTTTAATTTAAAAATTAATATGTGTCCACTTTTCATTGCATTTCTCTCTCTCTCTCTCTCTCTCTCTCTCTCTCTCTCTCTCTCCCTCCCTCCCTCCCTCCCTCTCGCTATTACGATACTTAAATAAATTCAAAAGAATAAGCGCTTATGAATTTTAATAATGCTCAGACATAACGATAGAGGTTTGTGTCTAACTCTTGAAAATAAATCTCTGGGAAAAATTCAATATCATGAGGTCAGACCTTGAACTATGCTTTCATGTATTTCATGAAGAGAAAAGAGATTTCCGGAAATATCAAAGTTTAGATAATAATATTTCCCTAATATTCATAGAAAACATTCCTATACAATAACTGAATTTCAAAACTTGAATTATCAAATCATCCATATTTCTAAATAAAACTTTATGACTTACAAATTCGTGACTTTTGGTGAAATTATTGTATAAAATCTCAAAAGATGATGTAATTCTTATAAATCATGAATAATTTATTTGCAAAATATAATAGAGTATGTTCGAAGAATTTGCATAGTTTTTGATCGTTCTGAATATTATGCAATCATTCAATCAAATTATAAATTAACACATTCGGGATTTACCGAATTCAAGGGAAGTGGTCTAAAATCATTGGATTTATGCGACAATTTTTCTCGAAAGTTATTTTTTTAATACTTTTAGGTCAAATTTTTACAAAAGTCTTCAATTTGGATTTTGGCAAAACATAATATATTGATAGATCATCAAAAATATAAGTATATTTTTTAAAATTTATCAATTTTCACATAATTGATGATAACTCGCATTAATAACTGGGTTTGAATATAGAAAAGAATATTATTAAAGCATTAGTATGAATAAAATTATTTAAAAAACTTATTATTGAAAAACATCATGAAAAGTAATTAATCTTCGGTTGAATAGAAGTTATTTAGAATCTCGTATTTATTAGAATATCAAAACAATTTTATATATAATTGAAATATACATTTGCAATGAAATAAAAAGCTCCTTAAGATTGAATAAATTATTTACTGAGATTTTTTTGAATCTGCGGTGTTTTTAAAGTTTTTGAATATCGATTCATCATAAGAAACATCTCTTATTCAACATAATTATCGAGATTCGATTTTAAATTGTAGAAAATAAAACTTGGGTTCTTAGCCTTGAAATTTGGACCTTAACTAATGTAGCGATCATTTACAGCAAAAATTTTGATTAATTATTGAGAAAAGTTTGAAGAATTTACACTCTATGAACTCAATTTATTAAGTTTATACCTGTTTATGAAAGAATGAAATTAATTTTTGAATAAATCAAAATTCCTTACATTTCGAAAATATTTATGAACATCTTCATTAATGGTTTTTCTAGACTCTTATCAGAATTGATTGAAGAAGAATATTAAAAAACTTAACGAGTTATGTTCGAGATTTGATAAATGAAAGGATGGGTGAATTACCTATTATTGCGCAATAAAATGTTAAATTGAAAGAAGCATAAAATTCAAACTTTAAATTACTTTTACAGTTAACAAATCGAGCCATAAATAAATTATGAGTTATTTAAAATCATTATTGCTGAGTTCAAAAAAGAAATTATTAAGTAGTTGCAAAATATAGATACGTTATGTTCAAAGTTCATAAACTTTGAAGACAACAGAATAAGTGGTATTATTAAAGCAAAATTCACTTCAATTTCTTCTCAAATACTGATCTGTAATGCATCCCAAGCACTACTGAGACACTGAATTCTTCTGATTCAATAATTACATACAATCCTATCGATCTATTTATAAATATAATATGAAGACATATAATACATCATTCTTCCGAAAAGTTATAATTATCTCAATTGAAATGCAATTGAATGATAGTCTCAAATTCATCATTTTAATTGGACTTTTCTTTTCATAATTTGACATTAATAACAATTTGAATAAATTAAAAACTATCAGAATCCTTATGCAAATGTTTTTTAGTAAGTAGTAGTTAAAAGAATTTTTAACTGAAGAAAGATTCCATACTTTGACTTTGTATTCAAGGATTCAAAATTTTTTATGAATATATGAAAATTTTTGGTTTTAAACAACAAATGGAAGGCAAGAAAGACTTTAGAAATTAGGTTCAAATTAAAACAAGATATCTGTATATTCTTTTACATTATAGAAAACTTGTTTGGATTTTAACCTATATGCTTTCCTAGAAAAAGATATAACTGGTAAATATTTGATTCTAATTTCACAAAATTTCTTTGCAGAAATAAGTAATTAGAGTTCATGTTTTGCCTATAGTTAATCTCTAATTCATGATCAATTATTATGGAAACTATAGGTATATTTGAGAAGCTCCAAACTTTTTCTCGCTACTCGTCGAGGTTTTCGTTAGGCTGATCCCGTACGGAATTTTGTGAAATCAAAAATATAGAGCTTAATTCCCCCTATTATATTCAATGAAATATTAAAATATGTAGTGGTTGATTCATCTTTGCAATCTAATGAATTTGAAAATTCAAGACTGAGTAATAAAAAAATAAGTTCATTCTATTATTTTAAAGTCGAAATTTCGCTATTTTCTCTGAATTTTGTGTTTACTTTTAAGTAAATTTGGCGGAGAAGTACAAAATTTAGAAAAAAATCAGAAAATAAATTTTCGATTCTTAAGTAAAAAAATTCGTTTAAGTCCAATGAGTCTACAGACTAAGTTTTAATTATTTTTGAAATAGAGCATCCTCCCTCCCCTTCACGACTCCTGAAGAATTTATCTTGCAAAAAGCTGGTATGAAGACATCTCACTAATTCTAAAGAATAAACTTTATGATTATGATAAAATCACCCTTAAATCAAGTGATGAGAAAAGAAGCATTTATATCTCTTTAACAAATACTATAGTATATTGTAATGCAGACCAGACCAGACTTGGCTATAATTTGAATGATTTTTGCCCCACTTTAAGTTGAGACCTACCAATTGGAAACCTAACTATAGATCATGAATGTTCTAACAGTTTATTTTTGTTGGTAATTAATTTTATATAAAATATCCGCAAATATCCATGTTTTGAATTTTTAAAACTTGAATGCATGCTTGAATGCTATCAAATCATGCTCTTCTTAAAAAAATTCCTTTTCTGGAATCCCAAGTATTTTTGATGCATGATTAAAGATGCAGACAATCTATAGACTTGAATTGATGTCTGAAATGTTGGACGCTTTAAAATGGTTTCACTCAATCCATTTCTTTCAACTAAATAATGACAGCAGTCAAAAAATCTTTTTAAAATCAAATTCTGACATTCAATGACGATTCAAATCATTATATTTTGAGTAATGTTTCAAAAGCTGTTGATAACTTTATACGTTAATGACTCGAATCCAATAAAATTTTTTAGTGATTTTTGAATTAATTAATTCCAAATATTACAGCAAATGGTAATCATTTCGTGATTTGTTTTTATGACTCCAATGAAAGGGAAATTTTATATATCGGCGCCTATTTTCTGAGCAACTACTGTATTATCATGGTTTGTATGAAGCAATTTATTATTTAAGATATGATATCATAAAATAGCTACACTTCATTATTATCAACTATATTCTTAATATTCAATTTTTAATAATATTGAATTCATGTTACAGTGACTCAGAACAAAAACGAACAGAAAAATCAGACTTCATTTTTAGCGATAATCTGATCAGGACTTGAAAAAATTTAATGTTTTTAAGATGAGAAATTGCAATTTAGACATTTTGAATGTGTTGTAACAGAAATTATACTACGGAAAAATGTTAATCATTGCTATCTTCTAACGCTTTAATAGCGCACTTATCGTGAATAGTGTTTCACACATGCATTTCTTTACACAGATAATCAACTAACCAATGCTAAACGAAATCACGCTTTATTTTTAAGTGATGATGCGTTTGCCTGAGGCAAGGTCGATGCGACTAATCAGTAAAAGAATTACATTATACTTCATAACCATACCATTAAAATCTTCGTTTATGGCAACGAATTTGTGATCACTTAACGCTTGCTTTTTATTTCGTTGGCTATCCATTCACATAGAAATATATTTTATTTTCTTTGAAGAATATATTAATAAAATTTTGAGCAAATTTGAAGCCCAGCGGAATCTTATTTTCAATTCGATTACCTAACCTGAGGACATTCATTTTACAGCTGTAATTCTTTCTTTCAATGTCACGCAATATGCTATGGAATTATTCGATGCGAAAGCACTTTAAATTTCTTCAGTGATAATATCATATCATGTAAACTATATAATAATATATTTATTAGCACTTTATTCTATTCGTTATTAGGTTTTGAGTTAAGTTCTTAAGTTTACCGATATTAACATAGCTATTGTCAACAATTACCTTTTGAAACTCAGATTTTATTGAACTATAAAACTTTGAACCAAATGTAATGTATTTTTGTTCAATTTGGATTCATTGAGTTTTCATAATTGATATTTTACTATAGAAAGTATAAAATTAAATTTGAGTTTTTAGTGAAATTATTTTTTATCATTTGTGAGTATTTTGTTTTAACTTCTGGAAAATGAGGTGAATCTCAAGCGAAAGACATTCTTTCTCTTAAAATGAAAGCAAGAATAATAAATTACACGTTGAAACATAAAAATGATACTTACATGTTAGACAAGTTACTAGTGCTTAGCGTCAGTCTGTAGTCCTAATCTTGATCTGGTTTTTGTAAATGCGTTAAAAATACGAGTAGATATATTTAATGACCAAAGAATTTAAACTCATTACCCATTTTCGGTCTGGAAAAAAGTCTGTCACGAAAAATAGATAACCCTTTCTTATTTAAAATATTTGAAAATATGAAAAAGCAAGTGAAATTTGTTCGGAATTGATTAGTATTTTGTTATTTATATAAACCCTTCTAATTAATAGCGTAATAACTCATCGTTAATTGATCATTTTTTGCATATAACTCAAAACTTAAAATTTTAAATTTACTCTGTATACACTTTTTATAACTTGCTTAACATTCGAGCCGATCTAATAAAGGTCAATGCACCACTGATGACGATGGACAGGATGAAGAACAACATACAGCTTTGCAGTGATGGTACCTTTGCATTGGATTTTCTTTTAGGTTCGAGAACTCTTTTGATGAAAATACAAGTGTGGTTTCATGAAATAATATAATGATGTGGTGCACATCGGCGCCAGAAATGAATTTTGTGCATCTACTAAGATCAATGTCTTAATACCAGAAGGGTGGAGAAAAAGACCTTGACAAGGTCGAAATGAGACATTGATGCATCTGAACGTTTCACTTTTGCTTTAAGCTTTTATACCAATTAAATTATTAGATCTATTAATAGTAAGTTATTCCCTTTCCAGCCATTTCTATTCGTGTCCAATGTTTTAAATGACATTTTGAAAAAGTTTCAATAATGTTAAACAAGTTTGAAGAAAATAATGTTTTTTCTATATAGTTGTATAGGTATTAAAACGGTTTAAAAATTTCAATATACATACTTTGTTGTAAAGCAAATATGACAAAATTCAATGTCAATTTAACTGCATATTTACTATAGAATATTTTGTAGAATACTCTTCCTGATGCCACTACTAGTGTTGTTTTGCTAAACTTGTGAGTTCATAATGTTATAATGTCTTTCTTTAAGGCTTTGCCGATAGTTATTTTCAGTAGTCATTAAAAGGGTTTTATGTAAATTCTTTATGATTGGCATTTTGCAGCAATATCTTAATTGAGGAAGTGATTCGCAAAGTGCAGATAAATTACGGTATATTCAAGCAATATATTTGATGGCATCAAATATTTGAGAGGTTAATTCAAAAGTCATAATAGCATTTAGTAAATTTTTATTAACAAAATTTTTATATCTTTCATCAGATACTTGTAAATGACATACGGAAAACGAATTTACTTTTGATATTCAATATAAAACTATTCAGAGTAAAATCGAAATATCTTAACTTTGCATAACTTAACTTTCATGACATTGAACTATATCCAGAATTAGCCAGACTTTTGAGATTTATTGAACTTACAAATAAAAAAACATGAAAAGTAATAAGTAGAAAAATAGAAACAGAAAATTCCTTTTATACTTGTTTTGCAAAGAGGAGAAGACTCATTATGTTTATGATTGCAATCAAATAAATTTCACTATAATTTCCCATTTTTACAATTGGAAAAATATAGCGACAAATTTAAAACTTAGATCAAGCGAAACATCTGATTAAAATTTCATTTTCAAATCGGATTGTTATAACTAACAGTATAATAATCTCTTTCTCAGAATTTTTTTCCGCATATTATATATCTTGGAAAAGACTATTTGATTGAATAAATATAATCATATAATGTACGGAAAACTTCTGAGAAATTCTGTCAACTTTAGGATTTTAAAATAAAGTTTTTGCCTTTAAATTTAGCCACAAAATAGTCGCAAAACACTAGTCAACAAAAGTTTGCTTCAAAATACAATAGAATATAACATTAATGCCTGCCTGTGTGGCCGACGATTAATAAAAAGAATGGAAAAAGTATGAGAATTAATTTCTTCATTTTTATTTTCTTGAGAAATAAAAATAGAGTTCGTGAAGAAATAAGAAAGGATTTTTCTAATTTTTTCTGTTCAAAGTGAAGCTAAACTTTGCAAATTTCTTTGTAATCTGTTTTTACCGGAACTTTGACGCGAATTTGAGTGAATAATGATGAGAACATAGGTTTCTTGCGCTATCTTTTAAAACTTGAATGGAAAGGGGGTTTTCCAAAACATACAATAAAGCTCGTCATGAGAAGGATTAGCTCACCCGTTGTCATAACTTTTACAAGTATTGATATATAACGTAATACAAATATTTTTGCTGAAAGAGGTGACGCTATCTCAACAAAAAAGCAAACTTAAACATAATGCACTTCAGGCTAAAAGGAAAAGCGGTAAAGGGGTGGACAAAATGTTAACTCTTAATGTAATTATGAATAAAAAAATTATAAGTTCATTAATACTTGAATTTTACATGTTTATATTTTTTCTCTTCAGTATCGAAACTATTTATAATTAAAAGAGTTCTAAAAAATTTGGAAATCTTTGGAAAATTAATGAATAAACAAAAGTTTAATAAATCTCTTGTAAAACATTAAACTTTATGCATTGAACTTTCATTTAAATGCTTTGAACTTTGTATAAACGATTATGTTTACAAACTTTGTTTTCGCAAATTATTTGATTGATTCTTATTGTATTAAATAATGCTAATCACTAGTTGTAGAGGTAGTGAACAAAATAAGCTTATGCTATAAAAAATAATACTAATAATATGGCGACCATATAAAACCTTAATTAAGTTCAGGAAGAAAAGATAGCTATGATAATTACAAGTCATAATGTGTAATAAGCATTAAACTTTGAGTAACTGAAATAGTAGTACTATAGATGTAACCCTTTTGAATGTTTGAAATGCCTGATCAAAAGTAACTGACTCTTAAGAGTGTGAGAGGAAAATTTACAACTATTTTTTCTTAAGGCCAAATTTTCTAGAAGATCAGTAGCTCTAAAGAGCAAGACTTGGTTAATGTTTGTTATGATAATCAGAAATGCTGTACAATATGATATGATATTATAAGTATAATACCAATAGATTCTATCTAATAATCTTCAATAACTGCAAATGTAGTTTGTTTTCAATTTTTAAAATACAAAAATTTATATTAACAATAACTTAGAATAAAAATAGTTTAAGTTATATCTTGAAAAAGCATCTGTAGAACAAACTTAAACTTCAAAAATGGAGAAACTGAGCTATTTTGAAGATTCCAATGAACAC
>JAQFXV010002459.1:0-10351 GCA_034694065.1 Camisia spinifer
AAACTCGACGTTTAGTGACATGTAACTATACCTCGAGTTAATTTTACAGGTAAGCGCTCTCGCGATATTATTACATGAAATATAAAGTGAGGTAATTCGGTACATTGTTATAAATGCTGACGAGTGAGTGTAGCTTTGTCAACACAAATTTTGTTAGTTAAAATACTTCAAATACTTCAAATCTGTTGGAAATCCTGGAAAATTTAAAAAGCAATAGATTATAATATATTTCGGGAAAACTGCGGTTTCCTATTTATAGTTTCTATGACCTTTCACACATAAACTTTCAGCGCACCACTTTATAGTGCAATTCTTTCAGTACAGAATAACATTACAAGTTTTACTTCATTGTAATTTTGTCCAAACTCGAGTATTTTAAAGTTTTTAGCTATGATATTAACTGACATTCTTAAAAATTGTATTAAAAATTACATTCGACAAAATAAAGTTTTCACTTCACAAAAAAGGAAAAATTCTTACAAAATAAGGCTTTGAAATATTCAAATAGGTTTTTCAGAAATGCAAGTTTTATGTCAAGTTGAGTAAAATATATTGTATGCATAGTTGATGAACAGAATTAAATGTTTGGCTGCACTTTCAAGTATGAAGAGTTACACAAGACTGCACACGGAAAATGTTATTAAGTGTGAATTGTGATACAATAATCAAATCCTTTTATGCTATTTATATTGTACAAAAAAGTGATAAAAATGAACATCAAAATAATAAATTTGGTGCAAAGTAACAAAAAAATTGTTATTCTAGAGAAGAATGAGCATAAAACTTAAATTTCTGTCTAAAGCTAAATATAATCATATGGTTATAAATAATTAAATTGAAAACAACAGTTCTCTAACTAATAATATTATATTCAATAAGTCATATAAGAATTTTTTTATCTGTTTCACCGTTGAGTTCAATAGACTTATTTCTTGATTAAAGTCAAAATTCTGGACTTAATCTTGTATTCAGTTTTGATTCATTTCTGGTTTGGCATCATTTTAGTGATTGGTGTTTGCATTTAATGCTCACTCGTTAGAGTGCCTGCGATTTCATTATTTTGTTAAAATGAAATTCAAGTAGAAATAGTCTCACGTATTATTGCAATTGAAAACAAGGCTAATTCTATTCAATAGTTGTATAAGAAATAGATATTTGTTGCCAAAATGTGATACATTTGAGTTGTTAGCTAAATAAAAATGGTCAGGACTGCAAAGGTTTTTGTTCCCTAACTCAATAAGACACCATTTAAGCTATGCATCACTTACTTGAATAATATTAAATCATATATCGCCGGTTCTCTATTTATTATGAGTCTCAACGGATAGATTTCTTCTTCTATAAAAGCAGACAATTGCTAACGATTCGCTTCTTTTTCTGTTGATGTTGAGTACATAGCATTCATACGGTTTGAACAAAGCTGTAAAGAGCACAATCACTTTAAGCTACTTTTGACGTGTGTCCAAACTCACACTTCAAATTCTGTTAGTTTAATAATTATTATCTCAAATTTGCTATAAAGCATGTGTCATATGAATCATTTTTTTCACTCTTAACCCACGAGAAATAGTTAATGAATATCGCATTTCATTATTTTTGATAAGAGACAATTTTATTGGGGAAAAAAATTTTATTAATATTGAGTCATTTTGAGCAAGTTTTTTATTTTTTGTTTAATTTCAACGAATTATAGAATTCTCAGAAAATAAACTCATCGAAAAATAAACTTAATGTCATATAAGAGTACACTTAAAGTTAGAATTTGTATACTCTTTACAATTTCACTTTGAACTGACGTAAAAAATAAATTTGGAAAATATCTTTTTCAAATTCCATCTGGAAATGAGGTTCTGAAGAGTCATCAAGAAAAAGTATCTCAAAATTAAAATTGAAATTATTGTATGGTATGAGTTGAGACACGTTTAATGAATATGTAAAATAAGTTATTACACCGCTTTTGTGCCAGCAATGCTTTGATGGATAATTATTTTTTGGTAGATTTTTGCAATACTTTCATCTCATGAATAAGAATGAGGAGAAGCTATAAATGAATTTGTTTTCAAATTGTATTACATTATAGAATGGGAGGAACTCTTTCAGATTCAATATCTCGAAAGCTTATTTCATGCAATTCTCAACTTCTTGAATCCATTTCATTGTTGAACATGTTGAACATGTTCACAGCTCTATATACAAAAACTCTACTCTCAAATACTGTTTTTATTTCGATTGTAAATTATTAGAAATTTAAATCTTATAACTTTAGAATGTTCTTATGTTTTCAATCATCTATAACAATACATTAATTGAATTTTGAGTTATTTTTATGATTAAACTACAATCATTAAAAATATTAAACAATATTTTGATATTTTGAATTTCGAACTAAAAAGAGTAGGCATAAGAAAGCCTCAGGTTGAATAAATCCCTTATCATCATCAACAAAAGCATAAATAGATTTTAATTTTGTGTGAATTTTGAAACTCAAATGGAATCTGTGTTTGAAAATTTAATTAAGTCTTAAGTTGATTTTTTATTTTTTGCATAAATCGAAGTTTATTCAGTATAACAGTAACTGTAATGAAAATTCACTGTAACACTTGTGACACTGAATTGACTTTTAAATAATATAACCTAAACTTTTTGTATTTTCATGGCTCATATGATAGTGATTATTGATTGATTAAAATTGAATGCATAGTAATTTTTGGTAATTTGCAATCTTCCTTTTTTGCTGAATCCTTTTCGTTGAAATACCGTTTCGCTAAATTTCGCTTCGCTGAAAATTTTCTCATCTATGAAAACATTAATAAATACATTTGGGATTAAATTTAAGGTGACTTCCCATTTTTCGAATCTCATTTTTTCGAAAAATTACACTAATTATCGAAACTTATTTAAAACTGAAAATTGTTTAAAATATTCATTTAATTAATTTATATTTTCAAATATCACAAAAATTTGAAAACACAATTTAGCTTTAAGATAAAAATGGTTAATAACTTATTTAATTCTATAGTATTAATAGCCTAAGGAAATCTAGAAATTATAATTCACATTGTATTAATATCTATACTTTGTAGCTATCTTTCGCTTGAAATCATTGAAGTCATATACTTTTCTTGTTGTGAATTAAGATCAAAATAAAGTTTAGAAGAGTTTAAATACCATGTTTAGCAAAAAAAAAAAATAATCAACGGTCTCTTTCGAAAAATGGGTATATTTTCGAAAAACGATATTCGAAAAAATGAGATTCGAAAAAATTGGAATGAGCCAAATTAAAAACTCTAGCTTTGGACAATATTTAAACTACTGTGTTATCATAATCTCTTTTTACATAATAAAAATGAGAAATTCATAACTACAGAGCTATCAACTAACGTAAAAATGAATTACACTATTAAGGAATCGCAAACTGATTTGATGTCAAAAATTTCGATGCAATGAATTTCAAGTTTCGAAGTTCTGCCAAAAATATTGTTCACATAATTGTATAAGTTGAGCAAATACTAGTTTATAAAAGATATTCAATAAAGCTAAAATATATACAGCAGTTGTTCAAATGGATGTGATTAATGTTAGATTTGATGACATCTGATAACATAGATAATGATGTATAAAATAGGAAAATTGACATTTTAAAATATTTCTTCTTTAGAGAACATTAAAGATTGTCTTGCTTTGTACTCGATTTTGATTTGTGATTTAGAAAAAACTTTACATTTTTATACATTTTGGAAATCGATTTTATAGGGAAGCATCTGTCAAAAGCCTTAAACAAAAAACACCCTCAAAGCGCTATAAAAGTATTGTTTCCAAAAGAGAAAAAGCTAAGAACAAAAGACAAATAACTGACGCTTTCAGGGCGTTGTTCTGAGAATCTTATGTTATATTTGTATCGGGTTATAATGCATATATAGGCCATTATTATATTATACATTTTTGGGAAATTTTGTGGTTTAAGGGCAATATTTGCTCTTTTTTAAATAAGACACTCTTTTGTTTCAAGAAAGTTTTCAAATAATCGCAACTAATGTAACCCTCACGGCGTTTAAATATAATACGCATCACATTTTGTAAGATAGATGACAAAAAAGGAACAAAAACTTTTACACCATTACAGAATCTTTCATTTTTTTAGTTTTGGCATATTTTCTACTCTATTGTACGATGTATTTCATACCAATCATTTCTATTCAAAAGTTAATGTAGCAAAATATGAAACTCTTTGAAAGAATATGAAAGAGTATGAGTTTTTTCATCAAAAAACTTACGGTATAAGCAGTTTAAGTGAGGGCAGTGTCGTGTTTGACACTTAATACCTCAATAGGCAAAGTTAATACCCATTCATAAGTTGTATTCGCATGTCTTACTTCATAATTTATGTGACATCACTTTTTATAAAATATGACAAAATTATTCCTAACAATTTGCTAAATACTACTGAAATTCCTCAAAGAATATAAAAACAATTAATATAACCCACAAAAAGTCATTGAATATTTGGTATTTGTTATCTTTAGTCATTAAAGTTATTAAAATGACTTCGAGTGAAAAATACTTGAGTACTAAAGGAGAAAATGAAATGATCTGAACATAAATAAACATTGCAAAGAAAGCCCATCTTTCAAGTTATTCTCCATTCAATTCATTAATATGTATAAATCAGTGATGTATTGATAGGAAGTTTCATTTTGATTGACACGTTCACAACACTCTCTGATTAAAAATAGATTATTTATCATAATATTAATCAAAACGTGAGGTAAGTATAGTTTACTTTAGTTTAGTATATATTGATTATAAAAAATTGATTCAAAAACTTAGAAATTATGAAAACCATAGTATTTATTATCAGATGTTATGCTGAAGTTGAAAAACTAATTAATTTAATGTTCAAACAATGATACGACTATATACTGAACGTATTAGATGTTTAATACGGAGAGTAGTTTCAAATAATATTATAACATAAAAATTTGTTTGAAACTGAAAAGCTTTTTTTCTATCGATTAATTTGGATGAAGTATTAGAGAAAAAAGAATATTAGAATATTGTTATTTTAAAAATGCATAAAAGAATTTTGAAGATGGAGTCTATTGAAGCAGAAACATTGGTTGGTAAGATGGATTGTGTAGCTTTACAAGAGAATTTAGTGTGAGGCAAAACGATATTAGCCGTTAAACAGTATTGTCACATTGACACATCATAAAAAGAATGAATCAGTGATTGAGGTAGCGTTAAGTTAAGCATAACCAGTATATAAGAGAAAAACATGTCACTATATATAAAAATAGTATCATAATAAAATGCAAAAGAAAAGAAAAATGAATGCAACACAGAGAATAGGAATCTAAAAGTTAAAGAAGTTATATTATTTTGTAAGTGAAGCTTCTCTGTTACTTCTTGTTACATATCCTCAGGGAAATTAAAGCTGCTTTTGTAATTCAAACACGAAGATTACCTTTTCTTAAAGTTGGTCTCAATGTTGCCCTATGTTAAGTCATTGCAGCTCAAGACTTAATAATAAGAGATTAAGTTCATCTCATGGTAACATCAATAAAAGAATGCCAGTACTAAAAGAATTGTTCATCACAAGTAGTGTTAAGATTAGACAACTGTCACATAACGTTTTACTGAAGAGGTCTCAAGTCAATAGAAGCTCAGTCTTCAATAAAACCATATCAACGACTCAAAAATCAACAAGTATTGCATATACAGTATTGTACACTACTGTAAAACCAATAGAATTATTCGAATTAAATTGCTCTTTAATCTATCAAAAATTGATTAATATTATTCATTTGAGAGTAATTATCTCATTGGATTGTTTCCTTCATTGAAATTTATAGAAATAAGATCTGACATTAAACAGGATCATAAATTAACTTTATGAGTTGAAAGATATGATGTATAACAGATCTGATCCCATTAAATCCCATGAATTAAAAGTAAAACCATTTTCTTCAGTTCTATTACGAGATTGTGTGTTCTCAGCTATTAAATCAGTTCAAAAGACTTAATTAATTCAATGACATTTATTACAGCTTCTATTTATAAAAAGAAATCTCATAAATATGGAAAAGGAGACCACCATTGCATTTAGATTCCTAGTGATGCACTCGTATAGACATTTCTAATGATAATTTTATTTCTATAAAACTAAATTATGTTTCAGGCGTATTGAAGTAATAGAATTATCACAATTTTAAATTAAATTTCGATCTTTCAGAAAGTATTCAATGAATGGATGAAACTTTGTTAAAGATGAAATTAAAAAAAAACAAACTTGTGGACTGAGGAAAATTCGGTAGTTTAAAAGTAAAATCAATATTTTAGAAAGTGCTAATCAGGGATTTTTGGAAGTCTCGGAATCGCAAAAGAATTAAGCTCTATTTAAGTCACTTGATATTGATATTAGACTTCATTCCCGCTAATTTCCGAACATCATGTGAAAATCCGGTGCTCTCTGGAATTTATAATCACGACTCACAAGAGGCTTAAAACTGAAGAATGATTTGAGTCGATACACTCATTTCTAAACGGTAATCATCCATTTTTTAAAATCCCAATTTTTCGAAACACATTCTTTCGAAAGAAACCCCATTTTTCGGAAACATCTCAATTACTTATTTTAGTTTTAGTACAGTAAATATCAAACATTTGAAACTTAAAGTTGTTTTTAAGCTTTGAATAAAGTTCCCCCTTTGAACAGATTGAAATTGATAAGAAGATTAGACTAGGATTAAATTAAACTCATTATCCTTATTTCCACATTTTCTAATTAAAATAAACTCTTTGTTATTGAGTTAGAATTCCAAGTTTTAATAATATTTAAAAATCGTTTTCGAAAAATTGGGATTCGAGAAAAAGGCTAAAAGTCCTCAGCCTTCTAAACTTGAAATAGATTAAATAATGAAAATTCTGAGTTTTTCCTTAAATTAATAAAGTAGCCAAAAAATTTAGAATAAGTGAATTTATTCTGACGCAGTTTTGGCTAAATCTCAATATTTACATAATCAAAAATAACATTTTCTCATTTTATAAAAGCGCGAAAATTCGCAGAATCAGAGACCCAATGAAGCATTTGATCTGCTTTTACTAAAACATAGAATAATTATTAGTGATCGTCAAATGTCTGTCTGTCGAACAATTTATTTATTCTGAATGATAGAGAATCGAGATTTTAAAATTCTTCAGAAAAACTGTAAAACTAATATTTTGTGAGAATAGAATAATGTTTGAAGAACTTTCTATCATATTTTCCTTCTGCGGCCAAAGGGCTGAAGTTTTTAGTGTTTTCGACCCTTTAGGCAAAATGAAATGACTATCCCTTACATATCTACAGAATAATAAGTTTTTCACTCTGAATTTCATAATAATTTTGACACGAGTCAAAACTTATGATCAACAGTAAAGGCACGACACGAGTCTCAATTCTCAGAAAATTGATCCTCTGTTCAAATTTATTTAAAAAAATCAAATAAATTATCACTAGAATCTGTCTCTGAGTCTATTCAAATTCAGATAAAATAATTTTTTGGTTAGATAAGAATTTAAGTTTTCACACAAGTAATTCATTAAAAATTTTGATAACAATAGCTCTCATTTACGATTCGAAATATTTATTAAGACTTATTTTTGGTTTGAGGACACAATTATTTCCTACTTTTCTACCCAATCAACTCACACTTTTTTCGGTTCAAAGAATATTAAGATGAATGAGAATTCACAGCTCATTAAATGCTACCATAACTTTGTATTTTAGTTTTTTTGGAATTTATGACCTCAAGGAAAATATGAATTATGCACTTAAATACACCAGAAGAACACCATCTACTGCACGGGTTATGCGAGAAAACAAACTAATTTGTAATTCATGTTCACAAGTCTAATATTTGATCTGTAGCTTCAATAGAAAGGATAATATCTCAAAGATCTATAATTTTTATTAAATAGATATTTTCTTATAATTATGTCAATTGTAGAAACTCTTGAATTATGAATAAAATGATTTTTTATTACTGGAATGAAAACTTGAAAAATATAGTACAGGTATCGCATTATTTAATGAAATTATACTTAAAATTTTAAGCATATAATCATTGATCACATTGTTTTGTTCATAATTTAAGTAAAATAATATTTAACACAATTTAATGATATGCTTAAACTGAATTAAAAAAGTTTAAACATTAAAATATAATCTAAAATGTAAAAATTGGTTGATTTGAGGATCTTTTGAGTTGAGTTAAGACGATCGCCGCTCTCATCACTTCT
The DNA here is from genome assembly GCA_034694065.1 of Camisia spinifer. Classification (NCBI taxonomy): domain Eukaryota; kingdom Metazoa; phylum Arthropoda; class Arachnida; order Sarcoptiformes; family Camisiidae; genus Camisia; species Camisia spinifer. Next base: position 8,281 of record JAQFXV010002459.1, read on the forward strand.
AATTCATCTGAATTTTCTTCAACAAAATGGTCAGACAATAGTTGGTGTTCGAAATATTCAAGTTGCGATTCAAAGAGTAGCCAACATATAAGGCATTTATAAGGACGTAAACACAGGCGAAGTCTTTTATTAACAGTTTTCAGTTCTTGATCTTTAAAACTGATGTCATTCATATTCTCAGATGTTATAACATTTTCCAACAATTCTGTCTCAAGTTGTGATTCAAACTTGATTTCATGGTTTTTCTCAACTGAAGAATGATCTAAATTTTCATCATTGATATAAATGGGTTCTAATTTTCGACACAAGCTTTCCTGCGATGACACCATTTCTTGAGATGAACTGAATTCATCGGTTTCGCTAAAGCTATTGTTACTCGAACTTTGAGAAGACTGTTGATTAGCATTATTCAAAGTTTGAAAACAGACCTTTTTCTTTGGTTTATTAGATTTTAAATTTCCGGTCAGAAGATTGTGTACTCGTAGACAATGACGCTCTAAATTGCTTTTATGGCTTGTCTCATACGTACACTTTGCACATGAGAACTCTTTGATTCCATTATGAACTGTTTGATGTCTTCTTAACAATGCCTTTCTGTAAATAATAATTTTTCATTTATAAAATAGCGGAAATTGATTTTTCAAGCAATCTCTACAAAAAATTTAATACAATTATTGCATACATTTCACTAATCTATTTAAAGTTATGTTTAAGGTATTCAAAACTTCTAAAAGATTTGTTTATATTTGTATTGAATACCTCGGGAAGAGTTTCTTGCAATCATTATAATCACATCGATAACCATTCTTATGAGTTTCTCTGCAATGACTCTTGAGTGTGGCCTTATTTATGAATACTTTACCACAGCATTGAAATGGCTTTATATAAAAAATTAAATTTTCAGTTAACAAAATTGTTGATGAAATAAATGTTTAGTTTTGAACTAATTATTGAAAGTTGAAATTGTTATAAAAGTTAATAGTATTTTAAAAAGTAAAGTTATAGACAGATAATAACTACTAGTAAAATAGAGTTGAAATTGAATGAATTTTGAATGAAATTTAACTGAAAATATGACTGAAAAATACTGAAAAGTGTAAATATTTGAATGTGATTAAACTTATATAATGGTATTTTAAATGAATTGTATGAATACATACATGTTGACACTCTTCATGCATTGATTTCATATGACGATCAAAATTGCTTTTTCGATTTGATTTATAGCTACATAATTCACAACGGATTTCGATTTTAAGTGGTTTTTCTTTTTCAATCATAATTTAGAAATAATTGATCAGAAATATAAAAAGGAAATTAATATAAAAGACTATTTTAGTGCTGTATAAATAAGAGTTTTATTTTAAAGCTCAAAACTGTATTTCATTTGGTTAATGAGTAGACGTCAACACTTAATACTTTCTCATTTAAGTAAAATCTGTTTAAACTAAAATATTTATTTTGAAGTCTTTGAAATCTAAAACTTTGGCTATTTTTCCAATGATTTCTTATTTATTTGTCAAGTTTGATCGAAATATACCAATCAAGTTAATGCTTATGAACAGATGCTTTGCTAAGTTTGTTTGTTTGGTCACTTCTGTATTTAAGGCTAACAACTGGTTACTGACTCTCTTGAGGTTTTAAAAAATAGGATTAATTCTAGAAATCCATGAATAGCCTTGAATTCCTATCAAGAGATTGTATCAAAGTATGAGATCTTTGATAAAACTTAAACCTTTTAGACTCCTTTATTATAAATTACAAAAAGTTTTAGTTAAAAATCACTGGAATATGAGAAAAGTTCTGATAAAGAACGTAAAGTAAATGTAAGAATGTTTTGAATTAGTTGTCTTCGAATTTTGTTTTATACGATTTTAGTTTTTGAAAAATCTCATTAGAGTTTTATAAAGTTGAGACTTTATGATGAAAGTTAATAAATAATGTTAAAGAAAGTTTGGTCAAAAAATTGATGAAACAATTTTAAGTTCAAGTACTGTACATATCAATGCATAATTTGATCAGTTTTTCTGTTCACATAAATTAAGATTAAAAATAAAATATTTTTAACCCA
>JAQFXV010002460.1:0-10351 GCA_034694065.1 Camisia spinifer
TAGTACGTTATTGATGTTGGATTTTTGAGTTATTGTTTTTAGGATTGTTTCATTCGCGCGAATTTAGGGACTCTAATAATAAGAAAGACCTATATCTCGATGCAACTCAAGTAGAGTTTGATTAGCCTTTATTATCTTTTTAAAATCTCCACTTATTTTAATTTTATTAAAAGAGTCAAACGCTTTTTCGAACCAAAAAAGAGAGAATTCATGGTTAGGTTTATTAAAAAATTTGCAAACAGTTGCAATATATAAGGAAGCGTAAAAACCTTTGTAATTGTCAACTTTTGAATACTTTCGTTGATATTCAGCTGACTTTAATAGAAGGTGAATGCAAACATCACTATATCTCTGCAAGAAATTTACTAAATCCCATAAGTAATATCCGTTTGAAAGATATCTGTTTTTCCTAATATCATTTGAATTTTCTTTTTCAATACATTTCATAAATTCAATTAACTTGACTTCTGATTTACTGATTTTTCTTAATTCGAAATAAACTTGTGATAACATCAATATAGTTTTTTTCTCTAAGAAACAGTCATTTTTATCAATATTATTCTTATCATAGTAAATCAATTTGATTAGTTTTTTCGCTTTCTCATATTGTTTTCTCATAAAGTAATACTTTGATAAATAATACCTGAGTCTTATAATACTTGAATAATTATTTTGATTCGAAGTTTCAATTAATAATTCGATACCAAATTTGAAAAAAAGATGCGAACTATTTAACTTAATTTTCAAGCAGTTTTTCCCATAAATCATCAGTTTTTCAACAATTTGACTGATATTATGTTGAGGATAATAGTTTTGGATCAACAACAATATTTCATTTCTATTTATAGTCTTTGCATGATAGTAAACCAGCAAATAAAATTAAAGAACACTTTTCTCCGTCATTTTAACTAAAACTTTAACGATTGTTACACAGTTATAAATTTTTACAAAAAATGAAATATTTTATTTAAATAACTTATTAATTCATATTAAACAAAACTTTTAATTTGCTTCACTTATGAGACTTGACTTGATGACTTTTAAAACATATAACAAATGCATTCTTGTTGCATTACTATCATCAAAGGGATGCTTTTTATCATTAAATATAAGTCGTAAAATTATTTTATGCCTTAAGATAATGTTTGCTTACAAAGAGCAAATGAATTGCAAATAAGTTATGAATAAGTTACAATTTTATGCCCCGTCTGTACATGTAGGATAAAAAAGGTGTATAAAATATGAGCAAAGATAATTTCCACTTATTCCAAAGACATAGTAATTGACGTTTCAGTTGAAATACTTGAGCAATATTAAGCATTATTATTATGGCTCAACAAAATGCAAGTTTTTTTAATCAGATTATTAAGACAAAAAAATATTTAATTTCAATATATCAGTTTAATTAAATTCTGTCAAATTTTTGCATAAAAAACATATTTCTATGGCATACTTTATTGAATAATATAAATTTCTAATAATTAATAATAATTAATTAAATTTCTAATAAATGGTAAGTAATCAATTCAGACTTAATTAAAAAAATTTGTTTTTTAAAAAGGTAATCTCAATTCAATAATATGAAATGTTAACTTATTCATTCATTGAATATATAAGTTCTTGAACTCTCAAGACAGTAAAAATTTTTTTTAAAAATTACAAAATTTATGAAATAAAAAATCATGAAATAACTGAATTCAAGCGCTTTTGAATTGTTTGTTAGACTTCTTCATTTTTATCTTCTACTAATGCAAACATTTTATGATAACATGAATCCTCTTATAAGTCTTAAGTAAATATTTTCAAGAAAATCTCTTAATTATAGAGTATTGACAAATTATAGAGTATTGATTATATTTGTAAAAGTGTTGACAAACGACTCTTTTCTGAATGCATTGAATAGAGAAAAACGCAATCAAATTTACTTCTGCGCTCAAATCACTCGTAGAAATTCATTGATTTCTGTTAAAAACGACTTGTTTAAAACCGAAATAACTCAAAATTTTGATCTGAAATAATCAATTTAAAATTTCTCATAATAAAATTAAAGGGATGGACTATCTTTTTAACAAACAAAATGAAAACACTAAAACTGTATATGGCTCATTTATCAAAAGTGTTCTGCTCTAATATATATAACAAGTCTCATATGCTAAATATGCCAAAAAGATATCAAAAATCTTCGATCAGACGAAATGAAAAGTTATAAAACAAAATTCAAGTTATTGAAGCAATATTATCTAAAATAAGAAAGACTTAAAGTTAAGGAAAGAGTTAATGTTAGAGCAAGCGTAGCTCAGTTGATAGAACATCTGGAGCCTAACCCGGAGGTCGAAGTCTTACCGCGGACTAAAATTTTAAGTCTAATTTTAATTTAATATTTAAAGCAGATTTTCTTAGTATAAAAATAGTGAAACTTAACATAATTTAAAATTCAAGTTAATTTTTATTTAGTTTATGTTTATTACAATATTTAAATAAAATTTCAATATATTTTTGATGTTTCTGAAGGTTGCTTTCAAAGCATAAATAATAATTAATATTGATTATTTATATATATTTTTGCATTTATTAAATGAATTTAATGAGCTCAAAAACTAATGATGAAAAATAAATTTTAATGACAATCCTATGAATCGTTCTATTATCTCATAATTTTTCGTTTTTATTTAGAGTTTTATGAGATAATAATTATTTAAACTCTACTCTCATTATTTAATAAGACGCTTAATGATATGCTGTGAAATCTTGAATTATGATCAATAACTGGAGTACTTATAAGAACATCCTGAAACCCGCTACATTGATGAAAGTAATTTGACTGTTAAAAGTAGTGTTGTACACGGGGTAAAAAATTGAGCTTCCTTCTCGAGCTTGAAGCTATATGTTTAATATCCACTTGCCGAGCTGATGAACAACTATTCGAAAATTTGAAATTCAAGGTCGAGCTGTAAGCTCATAAGCTCGAAATTAGCATGATATAAGCTGCACTTCCGAGCTTATGGTAAAAATTATCAAAGAATAATTATTCAAATTCAAATAAGTCTTTGTTTTGAATGGATTAGGAAGTATTATATATTTAATATACAGGTATTAGATTCATAGTTTAATACTTCCTATAAAACCGTATAGAGCTATATTATTGATATTTGTGATTGAGAAATTAGTTAGTTTCTTAAATCATATGAGTTAATCAGTTAGATTAAAAAATTTTCAAACTTAATTTCACAAATAAAACTGTATTAAACTTTCGAACCAAGTGTAACTTTGAGCCCTTCTTATAAAACTTACTTTTCTGACAATCCTCAAGTAAGATCAGTCAGAAGTCTTTGGCTAAATCTTCATTTCAATAAATAACAATAAGAAGTCTGAAAAGTAGCTCTCTTTGAGTATCAACAATGAATAAGAATATTTTTTAATAGCATTAGGCCAGCCTCCCGTTGCTTCGCATGAATTGCATGATTAATGTTTCATTTTAAAAATCAAGAGAGAGAGAGAGAGAGAGAGACAAACATTGTTTTTTACAAGTAGTGATAATCAATTCTAACCCAAATCAAATGCTATTTCAAAATATTCTATTCAATTACTAATACTTAAAAAGAGCTACTTTATCAGCAAAATTTTGATCGTTTTCGGTTTGAACTCTTTCCAAAAAAAAATTTTAAGAAAAAGCCGAATTTATTTCGAAAAAAAGATTTTACGTTAAGCATTTATATAATTCAAGAGCTAACATAACTACATTGTTTTATAATTCAATGACATAACTCTATAGTGTCTGATATTATTTTTTGCTTTAATCTACATATCAATATGAATATCGAATCATATTTTGCAACTAAAGGCTATTGTGTTATATTTGATAATTACGAATTTGAAGACAGCGATTATAATAGAGATGGGTCCAAAAAAGATTCAGAAAACTTCGAAAGAGTATTCAAAAAAGTGTTAGGCTATGAAGTCGCTGTGAGATATAACAAGACGAAAATGGAAATGATTGCAGAAATTCATAAAATCAGAAAAAATATTAATGATAAAATATTAAAACCGGACCCATTTGTGGCAATATTTTTATCTCATGGAAAGGAATCATCAATCAGAGGAATTGATAAAGACGAGAAAAATGCATACATCTATATAACAGAAATTATGGAATTTTTCTCTGATCAAAAATGCCCGCTTTTGAAAAACACGCTCAAACTTTTCATCATAAGCGCTTGTCGTGGAGGTAATCAAAAATATCTTTTGGAGTTTCAAATCCGAAATTTGAATTGACCTTGTAAAAATAAATAGTTCAGCTAACTCTCTATCTTATACGATTTTTTAGGCAAAGATGATAGGGGAGTTTTATACAAGCCATTCAAGGATGATGAAGGCACTCAATCGAGAAGTGAAGTTTTAGATTTCAGTGAGAATATTGCTTATCAAAACTTTTTAGTTTGTTACTCAACTATTTTTGGTAAATATCAATACTTAAAAAATTACTCACCCCAAATTCAGAGGTGGCCAGACTCAGTCAGCTTGAATTAGGGCAATTATTTTAATGCGAGAACTGAGCCCAGGCCCAAGGGTCGGGATATTGGAAATACAATAGCCTGTGGATATTTTTAAATTGTTTGCAAAGGGGGGAGTTGATTATTCAAAATGCCCCCACCTAATGATGCAAGTGTTAGTTGCTCGTGCCCTGCAAAATTTTCTGAAGATTCACGAATTCATATAAATTATTTATCTAGAATTGAATTTAATGAATCGTACAGTAGAGAAAGTGGAAGCTTGCAGTTTAACTTAATAGTCATTTTGATAAGACTTATAATCTTTCAAAATTTTAATTTATAAATTGAAATTTTGTTTTCATTACACAAAAATATGATTATTTATAAAATAAGCACATTTTGAAATGCTCATTACAAATCTTATAGATTTGTAATGAGTTTTCATTTGATTCAAATTTTGATAAAGACTTTTCTAAAAGATTAGAAGTCTTATCAAAATGACTTTAGAGTTTAATTGCAAACTCCCACGTTCTCTACTGTACTTTTGACGTTAAATATAAGCATTGATTGATGTCTTAACCTAAAAATGCCGTGATAATAGAAATACGCTTTTAAAATGAAGTTTATAGTTTGAAAGTAGATATCAATATTTTAAAAATTCAATAATTATGTTGTCAAAGGTCATTTTCACTTTTTGGCAAAAATTCGAAATATTCTCAGTATATGCTTGAAAGAGCCATTCGGAAAAACTTAGGGAGCGTGCGCAAGAGACACACAAAAAATTTATTTCGAAGAAAAGTGTTCAAATTTTTGACAAATTTTGCACTTATTCCCAGGAAATGATAATTAAGATGTTACATTATCAATATAAACTCATTATCGATAATAATGAGTTAAAATTGATAAAATTTACTAAATATCGTTAAAATCAATTTATATCGATGAAATTTACTTAATATCAATGTAATGATTGAATATTGAAGATATTATTTTGATATCAATAAAATTTACTTAATACCGATAATATTAACTTAATATCGATAATATCGACTTATATCGATAATATTGACTTGATATCAATAATATTGACTTAATATCAATAATATCGACTTATATCGATAATATTGACTTGGTATCGATAAAGTCAATTTTATATCGATAAAATTAACATCATAACTTTCGGAAAAATCAAATTTTTTCTTTCAATTTTTTGTAATATAACCTTTAATTTTATCTGATTTTTTTTATGAAAAAAATATTGAAAAATTCTCAGTTGTTTTTGCGCATTTGATTTTTGAGTTTTAAAACTTCAATAATTTATATTAACTTCCGGGTAGGTCAAAGGTCAATCGGATGAATTGAACATAGGTTATTTTTCGGTCTTCATTCATAGAAAAAAATATCAGGAAAATCCATTTAGTATTGATGTTTCTACAAATGGCTATAGATTTATATAAGATTACACATAAATACAAAATGCATATGAACCGTACAAATGCTCAATTTTGTTTTTTAGATTTTTGAAAACGGCGCCATGACAGACCACAATACTTTTCGATGCTATAATTTAGAGCTTTTTGAGCGCTTTAATATTCTGAAATAATCTGTTGGGGTCTATCATGGCGCCGTACTCATTTTAATTTTTGAAAATTTAATCAATCCATAACTCATGGAAAATTAAATTAATTTTTTTGAAATTTTTTCCTATGTTTAAACTACTTACATCTGATTTTTTGATGAAAAATTTATTGAAAAACTTTTAACCGTTTTAGCTCGATGAGTTTTTGAATTTTAAATATTCAATAATTTATATTAAATTTCGTGGGGGTCAAAGATCAATCTGATGAATTAAACTTATGTTATTTTTTGGTCCTTCTTCATAGTAAAAAATCTCAGCAAAATACATCGTCATAGGCACGGTCCCTAAGGTTTCCCCGAAAGATTCTTTAGTCAGGATTTTATTGGATACCGGAGTACCGCCAAAAAACGGGTAAAGTTTAGAATATGCCCAGAGTGATTTAGTGGTGACACCTACATATTCTAATACAGGGTGACCCCCATAGGTCATATATACAATATTGGGTTACGAGGCCTATTATTTCTTGAGCTAGGTACAAATGAATTTTGAAAATCTTTTGCAAATATCTCTTGAACAACATGACCGAAAAAGCTGAAAATGATTTTGATATACAAGCTTATTATACTTAATCAGGCTAAGAAATTTCATGCTTTAGATAGCTTGGTTACTGAGATATTCAGCTTCATTTGAAAAAATTTACCTTTGTTTTGTTGAGTGCCTCGTAATGGTTCAAACTGACTTTTTCGAGTCGTAACCCAAAAAGCCTAGCATGAACTGAGGTATTATAAGTTAGGTCGCGAAGCCAGGTTTGTTTGGGTTTCGACTTGTGAAGCCACGTTTAACCATTTTCGAGAGGGTTAGGTTTGGATTGGCACCTATGGGTTTTACTGGCTTCGAAGTTATTATGTTAAACAGTTTGTAACTCGATATATTTTATTGAATATTTCGAGAACCCTTTGAGCTACAATGAATAAAAATCACACACACGTTCAAATAATTTTTACCTTTGACTTTATGTGTCAAGATTTACTTTATCATATCTTATTTGGCGGGAAAAATCAAAACTCAATTTTTATATTTTTCAATGTTACTTCCAAACCGAGAGGCATCGTAACCCAATATTGCATATATGACTTCTGTGGTTCACCCTCTATCAGAATATATAGGTGCCATCGCTGAATCACTCTGGGCATATTCTAAACTTTATCCAAAAAAACTTCCCTAGTCAGCTTGAGCGTGAGCCCGTTCGGAGCTCTGCGTATGAGAAGGAATTTTTCCATTTGAAGGAGGCGCAAAAATAATACTACTTTAATTCGAAATTGACCTTGTAACTTATGTAAGTTTAAAAGAACGTTTAAGATCCGAAATTCTAAAATTTATTTCACGAATACGGTTATGTATTTTCTAAAACTTAGAATGTCGTGTTTCGAATAGAATTTTTCAAATTATGGTTGATTAGCATACATCCAGATAATGAAGAAAATTTGCATTAAGATTGATATATATATATATCTCTGATTAGGATTTGTAATTTTAGTTTGAAAAAAACTCATCAAATATTTCAAAATTTTATTGATAATGTTCTACTTTTTATGATTTCCAATTGTTCTGCCTAAGGGATAAAGAGTAAAATAACTAAATTTTACTCTCAAGAAAACCGATTATTCTATATTTTTGAACAGGATTTCACATGAAGAATTATTATAAAAAATAATCTTTCAATCAGGCTTCACATCAATTCGCAGTCGATCGAAAGGAACTTTGTTTGGCTCAATATTATCGAAACAAATTGAATTGCATGCAAAAAACTACGATTTCGAGTGTATATTAAAATTGGTGCAAAAAGAAGTGGAAAATCAAAACCTCAAGACTAAAGAGAATGACGAAGTATTAATTTTCAAACAAAGCACTTCGTGGTTTGCGAACAACATTTCTAAAAAGATTTATTTAACACAATCAAGTGATACAAAATTGACTATGAATGAAGGAATACCAATATATGATGTGAATAAAAGTCATAAACGCATTTGTCTTATATTTGATTTGTATGATTTTGATGAAGAAACAATACTCGATGAGTTTGGATCACATCAAGAAAGTCTTATATATAAAGAAACTTTTGAAGAGATGAAATTTGAGACAATAATTCATAAAAAATCTCAAAATGGTTCTCAACTCAAGAAGATGGAAATTGAGATCATAATCGATGAGAATAAGTTGAAGCCTTGTTCTGTATTTGCAATGATATTCCTATCCCATGGAAATGAAAGTTCAATTGAGTGTTCAGATGGAACGCTATTAACATCAAGAGTTGTGGAAAAAATTTGCAATAGAGAGTGCAAAGAACTAATAGGAATACCAAAAATTCTGATATTCAGTCCTATTTATGAATGTAAGAGTAAGATCTGAAACTTTATAATTTATTTGGACCAAATTTCTATTTACATTATAAGGTAGAACATATGATGATCTTTTTTGGGAAGGAGAGGAAGTTCATGAAGTACATAATATGGGAGAAAACTCTGGCAACAGATTAGACAGTAATAAAAATAATACGGCTAACAATACAACAGTAATTAATGTACACGAAAAGTTAATACCAACATTTGGAGACATAATTATGTGTTACTCAACAATAAATGGTTTTTAAAATGTCAAAATTATTGATGGACAAGCTCGAGCACCATTGAACGCTCACGAATCCCGAACGCGAGCGAGCACATTGAGTGTAAAAATCAAATACAAAACATCTTAAATCTTATGAACAGTATTTATAAATATGATTTTTAAACCGATATCAGTCATAATTTTATCTATATTTGTGGCCTTATAATTTGATTGATAAAACATTCAAATTAATTTCATAGTTATACGAATTTTTGATATTCATTTCAAAATTACATTTCAGTATATGAATATTTCATATAATCCTCATATTTAAGTATTAACCCGATCTTTTTCCTCGAGCATGAAAGCACGCTCGATCATAAAACCTTGACGAGCAGGAGTGCCAGTGTCCAGTGCCGAAATTTTACCAGGCGTGAGCCCTGAGCTTGTCCATCATTTGTTATAATAAATTTTTTATGTGTTTCTTTCAAATTATATTTAAGGTGACGACACTTTACGATCACCTATTTATGGAACATTCTATGGATCGGTTTTTAAATCTATCATAACGAAGTATCATAAAACTCATCATTTTGAAGATTTATTAAAATTAGTGCAAAAAAAACTTAATGAAGGCAATGGTAGGTTAAGTGATGGCTCACTTGTTAAACAAAGCACTTGTTGGGAAGTTAAAGGAATCGCAAAACATTTGTATCTATGATTTTGAACAACCATTGTTTGTTCTTAACAAGAAACGTTTCAAATGAGTTAAGCATTTTTCAATCAAATGTTTATTTGTGTCTATTTTCACTCATTTTTGCTTACTATGAATGAAACCTTAATGAAAAGCTCTGTTATTAAAAAAAAACTTTTATTCATTGTTTTTTGAAATCACAGACAATTTAAATCTTCCATTTGATTTTTAATTTAAAACAATAATTTCCCCAAAATTGTGCCGCAACTATCAATTTTTGATATTAAGATACAAAATGGTAAAACTCAGAACATTTAATTGTAAAATTAAATTTATTGCTTGATTTCAGCTTTTATTTGAGAAAATTTTTAACTTGAATTGTGAAACAATCGAGTATATGGTTTTGCACTTTCTGTGCGTATGTGTGTGCGCGTGTTCGTCGCCAATGTAAATAAAGAGCTTTTATCAATAACGAATTAGTCACTTTCTATTGTTGGTTTGTTAATAAACGGGATATATCTCATAATGATATAGATGCATCCTTATCTTAATAAAAGAGAAAAAAAATATCACCTAGCTGATATCATTGTTATCAATGGAAAAATATATAACGGTGAAGAAGTATTCCTTTGTTAATAAAGAGAGAATAGTTGTCACCTAAACGATCCTATTGTTAAAAAACGAGTATATATTTTTTGGAATGCATATTCTTTCTTTGTATAGGCTTTTGCCTAAGGCTGACCCCTCATTCATTATGGTATCACGACAAAATAGCGCCACCAAAAATAGCGCCGTCATAATAGCGCCACCAAAAATGGCGCCGTCATAATAGCGCCATCAAAAATGGCGCTATTACAATAATGGCGCCACTACAATAATAGCGCCACTACAATAATGGCGCAACTACAATAATGGCGCCACTACAATAATGGCGCCATTATTGTAATGGCGCCGTCAAAAACACACCTGCAAAAATAGCCC
>JAQFXV010002461.1:0-10350 GCA_034694065.1 Camisia spinifer
AAAAAACTAACAATAACTCAATTAATAGAATTTGTAAATATATTAAAAAATCATTATAAAGTGTTCAAAAGTAATAATACTAATCTATTTGATGTCATATTTTTCTCATCAAACATATGATACAAATATTCAAAAAGTTAATTTATTTTGTAACGGAGGGTCACAAACATTGTACACATGTGTAAACTTTGTTGGACAGGTCAATGAGAGGTCAATTAGAGTATTAATTTAGATATAATATTAAAGCTCAATAATTACTTTTCACTTTATTTTTATTAAAACTCTATATTAATTGATTGAGTGATTAATGATTATCAATAATACGTTGAATAAGTAAAAGTCAAAAAAAGTTTGAAAGTTTTGTTTATTCGTCAAGAGATAGCGTATAAAGAGCTATAAGTGAAGAAGAAAAGTAAGAGCAATACTAAGAGCAAGTGTTGTACTGAATTGGCTTATATTTAGTGAATTTGTTCGCAGAGAGACTTGAAGTAATATTTTGAAAGCTATAGTAATAGTAGAGTATATGTATTTTCTTGATTTAAGACTGTCATCATGTTATTGCCATTGAGGAAAACTAATTGAATTTATAGTTTTAATACACTTAAAGTGAGCCGAAAAAGCTGTATAATAGAAATGATAGCAATGATAGAAAGCATTAAATAGTTATATAGTTATCTGAGGTGTGTATCAATTATTGAGTGAATCAGACACTGAATGGTGAGTCCAATTGGATTGAGTGCAGACCTAAACCAAAACCAATTTTATAGCTCTACTTCAAATTCCATATCATTATTGCTTTGAATCAAATATTTAAAGATTCCATTCTCTAGAATAGCATTTCTTCAGTAAATTCTCTTACAGTTTACGAATGGATTGCAATCCAATATCTGTTTTTACTTCAAATTTTATTCTTTCTTTAGCTTATCGTTTGCAACGTATGTCCTATTTATTAGACACATATAATGCTCAGCTTTAGTCGATTCTGGTATAAACTTAAGTGAAAGTTCTCTTCACGACTTTCACATTTAAGCCTATATTCACTCAAATTCATTAATTCTTAATCAACACAATCTTAATGTACACTCATTTTCATTATGAGAAACATTGATTTATTTTCATTTTTAATCACTATTTATTCAATTTATTCAATATTAAGTATAAGATTCTGAGAATCATTAATTTATTTGAGTAAGCATTTGATTTATATAGAGATTAGATTAGTTCAAGTTTATTCAAATCAATAAATTAATATTTTTTTGCCATATTATAAATCATTATGTGTTAATAAAAGCATTCAAGCATTAAATAAAAATTCTACTGAAGCTTAAAAGTTTTGAATTGATTTTTAATTTTTTACTTGAAGTATTTGTTGAATACTAATTGATCGATCTTTAAGAATATTTGAATAGAATGTAGAATTGAATCGAAAACTGAGTTTAAAGATTTTGAATATTAATGATGAAGAATGAATGAATTAATGATTAATATTTTGATGAAGAATGTTTTTTCAGCCTAAAACCAATTTTGTCATTTTTTCGATAGTAAACTTGATTTTGATTGTCAATCAGCAGTTGATTCCCCAAAATTTGTGAAATAACTTTAAAAGTTAACCAACTTTCCAAAAGCGAGAGATAAATAATAGAAATTCTATTTGAAATAGTGGTGAAGTCATAAACTGAATAATTTGTTGTCATGCGTCTAAACGTGAGTTAAAAATAGGGTTGTAAAGTTACCGTAAGTTAATAAATAAGGTAAGTTACTGGTAAGTTACTTTTAGACAAGTAAAACACATTATCAATGTGTAGATTTCCTTTTTTAAGAGTCATTTTTTCCAAACTATTATCTTTTTCAATTCATTTATTCAATATTCCTCAAAATAATTAAATTTAAATAATAAACTCTGAAAATATGCTCACACAAGATTTTTTCAGGAGGTTTTAACTAGATTCGTTGCTAAATAACTTACTTCGATCCGTAGTCTTACTTGAGTCCCAAGTAACTTACCTTACCGTAACTTCTTTATAACCCTAGTTAAGAACATGAGATTAAGTTATTGTTGCATTAAATGGCAAAAGTTTGAACACAAATCTTGTTTTCTCCCCAAATACTACTTATAATAGAAGTTCAGCGAAACTTAGGTTTAAAAACGAAACAATTTTGTTTACCTTCAAATTTGAATTTAATGAGAATATGGTCACAAACCCTTAGAGAGAACCCTCAAGTCTACATTTTGTTTCAGTTTAATAGTTGTAAAAAACTTCATTTTGTAAACTTTTTGAAAAATCAATTTCAAAACTTTGTTTTCTAGAATATAACTTTACACTTCACATACAGCATAAAAGTACCAAACAATATAACATATTGCAATAGTAGTGCCAAAATCCTAGTTTTTAATTTGATTTAAGTCATTAATATCTTATTATTTTCAATCAATGCTTCATCAGTTCGATACATGTTTTGAAATTATATTTATTAATGCAAAACCAATTTTTTAGTACATTTGCAGTAAAGGTATATCAATTTAATAGTCATCATACGTTTTGTATTAATTGAATTGTTAAATTGTGAAATTCAATTAATGTAATTTACTAAAAAATTAAGCTTTTCTTAATAGATTTGTTCTAATTTCAAAATAATTTTACTTTTTATTCTTTACTAGTAATGAATGTTAAAAAATGTTTTCAGTTCCTGATTCTATGAAACTGATAGCAAAACTTATAAGTTTTTGAGAATATTTGAAGCCCAAAGACTAAGTGCTGTTATCTATTATCACATGAATGTTATACAATATTAAATCTATTGAGAAAGTTCACTGATTCTATTCTAACGATTCGTGAGCTGAAAGATTCTATAATGAATTAATGATAAGTTTGATCAATAAATCATTTATTGTAATCACTAAATAACTCTTAATTGAATTGTATTTTATTTAGACATACCATTAGTTTATTGTTAATGACACTGATATAAAAAGGTTAACATTAAAGTTGTTGTTCATTTGAATAAGTATTAATCAGATATAAGTAACTTAAATATGATCTTAAAAAGTAAAATATAATATCTGCTTATTATACGATTGTTTGATTCTCAAACAGAATCCATACAACTCCGCCTCAAAGAAATTGTGAACAAACCAATGCCTGTCTTGAAAAATAGAAATAATGACTGTATCGCTTATAGCTATATATGATATCACAGATTGTTGAAAAAATATGAGGAGAAAGAAGCTGAGAAACAGTACGCCTTTAATGTTGGTCTCGTCAATGATTGCATGTATTTCCCCGCCTAATATGCAATAACAATAATTAACCATTTCTTAAATCTTTGCGGAGTTATAGATAAAGAAAAGCAAAAGTTTTATATGTAAAGGAGGGGAAAGAAATCGGTTTTGTATGAAGATTGAAAAAAGAAATGATAGTCACTTAGATAGTCGTGTTGTACTCAAAGTAAGTAATATTTTCTCTGCAGTCATTTAATGAGCTTCGACTCTCTTAGTTATAATATCGCCATTTGATATAAGACCACAATTTAGTTGGTATGGAAAGCGTGCTCTTTTGTAAGCACTCAAATTATAATAATTATAGAGACAGGTTTTTGAGCTTTGGGTTCTTTTATACGGAATCCTTGGGATGGTAGGGATCAAGCATACCCTCGATATTGGATAGTGAATAGTCGTTACTCAAAACTATTGAGATTAAGAAAAAAGGTCTCATCTATTTTAGTGCTATTTCAACGTGTGATTCGTAATACTGATAGAGATTGTTTCAAGTCTTCCTGATATGCAAAAAAGCTGACTTATATGCCTTAGGCTTGTATAGAGTGTATTATAAAATGTGTTGTTCGAGCCAATAATGCTTTACAACACGCCTTAATAACAGACATCTAAATAATAGTGGCGCGACTCAATTCACTCAAATCAACGTTAAATTGACTCAAAATGGAAACATTTAAACGTATTTTCATATTTACTCAAATCACTTGAGCTCGAAATATAAGGCTTGAAAAATTAAGCTCTAAATATCAATTTTAGTCTGTAGTTATGCTCTGTTGATGCACATTAAATAACTATGAATAAAGAATTTATGGTCAACTTCTATGCATCACGAAAACCACATTGAACTTTCATAAAAAAAACATCAAGTGATTAATTTCCTGATTTTAAATTCTTAGCTGTACTTATAAAGTCATCAGCAAAACATCAATAATGCGAAACGCATGCAAATTATTCATGTTTATTATCAAACTATTTGTTTGCCTCATAGGCTTTATTATAAAAATGAATTTTCTATCATTAATACACAAACGAATGAGAAATAAAAGTATTCTCTTTATTCATTTGCAAATAATTATTATTAATAATTAAATGATTTGATCCGAACTTTTGAATTGAATTTCTATTCCGGATTACTTTAAAACTAATAATTTGGATTCGATACTGATTTCGATTGCCACAAATCGTTTAATTCCTATCTTTAATAACTATTTGATATGTTTAGTAAATTACATAACCTAACTTTGCAATGAAGGCTTGCTATCCTAACCTTTAATCATCATAATAGGTCGTACAATTGGCGTCAAGTCATAAATAAGGAGCCAAATTTCAAGGGTTCGCTCATTCATTTAGATTCAATATCAAATAGTATTCAAATTAAACTATCAATTTCTATACTTTCAAATTTTCGATACCCTCATAGTCTTAATAACCTTTTTGAGTCAAACTCAGTTCAAAAACAAGTCGTCCAATAATACCAGATTCTAATCTCATTTTTCGTTACTTTCAGTTTATATTATCATTGTATGACTTCAGTCATGATATGACTCAATAAATAATGTTTTCTCATTTCATGAATCTAATGTCAATTTAATTTGTAATATTTGATTATATGCTCAAACGATAGCACTATAAAAAAATATTAAATTTTGATCCCATCGCATCAGAGATCATCCCGGATTTGGGAACAATGACATGACGCCAATTGTACTTCACTGAAAGGTTATGTTGTGTGCAAAAGCCAACTTTCACATTTATTGCATAGGAATTGTAAATTTACAAACATATACTTTTTTGTATAGCAATGCATTGTAATTCATACTTTTTCTATATAAATCTGTTTCCTTAAACCATTTAATTTTGATTCTATTCCGATTTTGAAGGAAAATATCATTTCGATTCCTTTTGATTCCTATTCCTTTTTTTAGGAATCGAATTAACACTAATTTTTTCTTCTTTAATGTGTTTTACGTTTTATTATCTCTTAAACTTAATGTGAAGATAGCATTATTTTCTCATTAATTCATTATTTAATTTAAAGACTTAATTTATGCTAATTTGTGAACTTAAACATCAGTCAAATCATACTTAAGTAGATAAAGAGTGGTTTTGTTGAATAAATTTTGAGTTTTACTCAAACCGAATATGCTTTGAATGACACAATTAGTATAAAACATGCACAAAAAAATGCTGAGTAATCTAAAAAATTTTAATGAAAAATAAAAAATATTAAGATAAGAAAAGTGGTTTTTCAAATTAATATTAATTACTTTGAATGGGAAAAACTTTATGAAAACATAATGGTCGAGTCAATCAAAAATATGAAAGAAAACAGAATCAGCGCTCAAACCAATCAATCGCTTGACTGATTCAAAAAAGTTGAAGTTTTGAGCGTTTTTATTTAGTAAAACAAACACATATTATTTGGCAAAAACACTTTTTGTTCATTGTGAAGAGTCTGGGAATATGAAGCGGTGCGTGTTATAAGGCGTATAACGCTTTTGACAAAGTAAATACGTCTTTGCCATCAAAAACTTATTTCCAGCAGAGTATTGAAGGTGTTGAATGTTGAGTATGATTACCGCCAATTTTTTCAATAGCGTTTCCATCTTAATAATAATGGCTATTTCTTTTCTTTCTGGCTCAATAAATTCCATTGAGCAATGTTACCATTCTGCATTTTACTTTTTTATTCTAAAATTTCCCATTTCGCCCGATTTTAAAGGTTTTCGGAATTCTATTTTCTTATTTAGATGTCAATTAAGTTCTCGCATTCACTTCAGTTCACTTCTATTTTGAACATCTTTTCTGTTGTACTATAATTTCAACAGAATAGACTTTCTTACGAGTTAAATGATTGCTTATTTTGATTTTTATTCAAAATTAAAACTATTTTCTTCAAACTGATAGCAAAAATATATTCTTATGCCGTTAGATTAGAAGTTTTTGACATATTTCAGTTTGATATTCAAATTCTTACTTAATTTTGAGTGCTTTGAAATATATCTACAGTTTTGAATGAGAAAATGACTTTTGAAAGAATGAAATGAAAAATGAAATATAGGTATATTTGTTAATGATTAGGCAATCTGAGCACTATTTTTGATGAAGTTTTATTTTTTGGTCTATATCGATGTTGAGGACTCACGACAATAACCATTAAAGTGGAAATCATTTAAAAGCAAAACATTAAAAAGTTTTGAAGTGTGATTGGGAAACAATAAAGCATCGATGCATTAATGCATTTGTGTAAAGGTTAAAACTATATTCTTAATTGTTAATACATTTAGGAGTTAGTGAAGTGAACTTGGAATAAGGTATTAACTAAATGTTAAACTGGCTTTAAAAGTAATGCTACATTTTTCGATTCAAAAATTGATTTTGTTTCACTCCTGAATTCGTCACAGTTTGATAAGTTTTAGTCTTAAGTGAGGGATTTCTTCAGACCTTTTTTGTAGTCAAGTATTTTTCTTCTATGAAAATTTTATAGTTCACTCTTATAATGGGAAACTTTTTCTCTAATCTCTCGATATTTTACTGCCGCAAATAAAGTCGTTTGTATTCAATGCCATCATCTATGGGTATATCAATCAAATAGTTTCAAAAAAACTTTTGAGGTTCAAAAGATGTTACAAAAATCAATGACTGACAAAAATGATTGTTATTTCTATCCTGACTCACTTTGAGCTTTATTTCTGTTCGATTTAAGTCAAGAAAAGGTAAACACATATAACAACAGGATTCCGGATAAAGACATGAAACGAAACGAAAATGTAATAAAATGTCAGTACAAACGCTTGACCGGCGATCGTTTCCAGATTTCGAATTTTGAGAAGCGCGACGAAAACGTCTTTCTTCATAGCATGAGAAAATGTCAATGATCTTTGATCGCGAAAAATAGCAATTCGTCAAATAGTTGATCCGCAGAAGCAATCAAATTCGAGATTTACAGCAAAAGATTTACTAAGATAGTCATTTTGTTGAGCGTATCATTTAATCATTAACCTTGACTTTGCAACACTTTAGTCACATCATTATCATCTTAAATGAGTGATCGACTCAATCATTATGCCTTTCTTTAGATGAAATATTTCTAACAAATTTTTTATCAGAATGTTTTCTCAAATAAAGTTACCATTCATTAGGTTTTTTATTGACATCTGAATAATTGTAAGATGTTTTCAAAGCTTATGCTTCACTCTATAAAAGATAATAATAATGACTATTATTGTCTTATTGACATCCGTTAAATAGACAAATGTTAGTCACAGGGAATGAATTCTAATTTAGTCTCTTTATGTCGATACAAATGTTATTTGATATTTAAAGTCATTTCACATGACAATTAAGTTTATCATTGTTATTATCATCATTAAATGATTACCAAATATAACAACATAATTATATTGAGTTACAGACTATTCTCGTTAATCATAAAAAGAGCATTCAAAATAATTTGCATAAAAGCCTCTACATATTTAAAAGTTAATATAATTGAAATGATGTTCAACCAAATTAAAATACTTCTAAATGATCATTAAGAAACTATTGATAGTAATTTAAAAGTAAAACCTTTTTTATATGAGAAAATTTTTGATCTTTAAGTTAATTAAACATCAATTAGCGTAATGTTTGTCTGGGGTAATAATTAAAGAGCAGACAATTTTAATGCCTTAAAGATTTATATTTCTACTGTTGAAGTATTTGAGTTGTACTTAACTAGAAATATAGTGGACATCTGCAGAGTTCAATTAAATCAGTTGATTATATCATAATTACTTCAACAAATTTATTTTAAAGATAAATTGGAGACAATGAAGACATTATGTGGTGTAAACTTAAATAATTGTCGGCAATTATTTCCCATCAAAGTTAACTTTAATTTATTGACGAAGATTAGTGTCATTATCGTCGTCATCATTGCTTATATTTGACGGTTAGATGTATTTTATCCAAAGGTTTTCGGCAAAGCAAAGGAAAAATAAGGAAAAATAAGTCAAACCAAACATTTTTCTTTTTTTATATACCTGTATATGAGAAAACTGTAAGCTTTCAAACTGATAAAGTGATAAACAAGAAAGTCTAGTAAAGCAATAATATATAAACTTATTTGAAATAAAGAAAGATATAAAATTTCAAATAAGTGCCCGCATATTAAACAAATTATCATTTTTACGAAACTGCTAGAGAAGGAAACTTTATAACAAGTTTGTAGTTCTAATGATACAGCTTATGATATTTGATAATATGTGACTTAATGTCACTCAAGTCACTAAATGGATGAGTGAATGGACCGAACCTTTTAAATTTAATATAAAGAGACACAACCAATATCTTTAATAAAAATGCGTTACATTATCTCTCCCTCTATTTGGCACTAGAATTGCCATTTGATTGCCGTTTGCACTCCTAATGCAATCGCAATCTTTATTAATTGCTCGATTGCTTTGACTCTTAGCGGAGATGTTTTAAATCACTTCAATCAATGCTATCATATAACCAACCATTTTTTAAAAGCCAAAAAACTTATTTTAGAGCTATTCTGCTGCGAATCACGTAAGAGAGCGGTGACAAAGAAGTGTCCATCCATTTAGAACTCATACTCTCTGTCTCTCACTTTTATCTCAAAGAGCGCTCTTGAAATTGAAATGCACTTTCGATGTTATCAACATTTTATTCGAAATCTCTCTCTCTCTCTCTCTCTCTCTCTCTCTCTCTCTCTCTCTCTCTCTCTCCACATGTGAGAAAAGCTGATGGGATATTACACACACTTTACGCCACTAGAAAAACAAAAGGCTGGTCAGAATGAGTGCATAATATTACAGCTTAATGAGTGTGCATTTAAAATTTATGAGCTCAGAGGCACCACTTCAAAGTGAGACTGTCATCAAGATATGGACTGAAGCGGACATTCTAAGAGCTTTAAAGTGCAATCAACCAAAAGAGATTTGATGATCAACCGAAAGACCATTAAAGTATATCATTTTAAAACATTACTTGTAAAATTGCGCTCTAAAACAAGCTCACCATTGAAACACTTCAAGTCTTTTCGTTTAGATATTTTTTACTTCAAGTTTATATCTATAATAAGAGCTCAATAAAAATCAAACTTTTTCAGTTTTTTTTATTCATTTAAATAATTAAAAGTATATGTGATTTTACTGAATGAAACTCATTCTAAACTTTGCTTTTTTAAAACTTTGTTAAACTCAAAAATTCATTCCTCTTTCATGAGATACAGAATAAATTTTCGACATTTCGAAGCTTTTCAAAAATAGCCAAAATTGAAATTTAACAAAACAATTGTTTAGACTTCAATCTGTGTAGTGTTATATTGAAAGCTCTGGCGATAACTCTTAATGATAAGTTCGGAAATGAGCTTTTCGGGTACTATTTATCAGCACAACAAGAGTGGTGGGCTTTTTGAGGCTTTTGTAGGCAAAGCCAATCTAATGATACCCACGAGACATATTGAAAATAAAGCAAAATTGTTCTGTCAATTTGGAAAACCGTTTTAAATCTATTGAAACTCAATAGTATGCAAACACATCAGTTTATTAACTTATCTTTTGAGACTAAATTTGTTAGAGTCTGTCGGAAAAAAGGTTGACCTAAACATTGATTTTGTTACTACTGTTCATAACATAATTTCGATGCATTTGTGATAGAAACGAATGGGAAGGCTATGTTATAAGCCCATAAACCGTTCTTAATCGGGAGAACATCGAGAATAAATGATCCGTTAACATGTTGGGGATGACTCTCAGAAAGAACAGCTGCCAATCGAAACACTACACAATTTGCTAATTTAAGTCCTGCTTTCAAATTTATTGGGGAAACACGTAATCAATTTAGACTTCTCTCACAATAAGTGCACAAAATGTTAATTTAATATTAAATAAAGCAATATTTTATCTAAAATGTCGAATATAAAAATGATACGATAAAAAATGTTCTTTTATGTAAATCTATATCTAGTGTTAGTTCGGCTTTTGAAAGTCAAAGTAAATTAAAAAGCAATGAAATGTTTTGCTTCAGCAAAAAGCAAACTGAATAAAATTGAATTTGAGAAGTTTTAT
>JAQFXV010002462.1:0-10349 GCA_034694065.1 Camisia spinifer
ACCCTTATTAGTTCTAAGTGTGGTTAAAATTTCATTAAAATCGGTTGGTATCAGGTTGTGTGGTTCCATGGTAAGTTTTTATTAGAGTGAATGTATTCATTCCTGAATAACTTATTTATTTCTTTGAATCATTTAACAGTAAGTTTAGATTTAAAGATCACTATTTTTTAATCATTGAAAAATTCGTATTAAAATTAATACTGAATGAAATTAAAATCAATTTGAAAAGATTTGAACATAGATTAGAAATATTTTGGTAACTTTCATAACAATGTTTTCAACACTTTGAATTAAATTAATTAATTTATTTATTTCAATATTGAAGATCTCTCTTTTGCAATCATTTCAAAAACAAAATCCCAATTTAATCCCTTATTTAAGTAACTGATGATCTTATTTGAATCGAATTTTGCGAACTTTTTATTTCTTTAAACTTTATTTTTGAGTTCAAATACAAAATAAAATTTTTTAAAAGATATTTTATGTTATTATATGTTAAGATATGTTAAGAAATGTTACAACTTATTCATGATAACCGATAATTACTAATGCTCTCAAAGTAAATGAAATGGTGATTTAAAAAGACACAAAATACTTATCATTCAAAAAAGCAATTTTATTAGCTTTAAACTAAATCAATAAACTTTTGAAATCTTGAAATAACAAAAGAGCTTATCTATTAAATTTTGATAAAAGTTATTTTCTGTGAAAGTAATTTTGAATGCTTTCAATAGTCTTAAGTTCAGTAAAATCAATAAAATAGGAGATTCCCATTGAATCAAAGTCTTCAACTTGAGATTCATTTCAAACAAACAATTAATTAGACTTAAGAATTTATTGAAATAACATTTTATCGAACTTTAATTCAATTGTTTTAGACATTAGGAAACTAGAATGCTATTCAATCAGAGTTACGCCATATAATTATAAGGATTCGTTACATTCATTTCATACAAAATCAGTGAACACTATTCAGAGCACGTTATGATAACTTATTTGGTTCACAATAACGCTTATTAATGATGAATATAAATTAATTACTAAAGAGCTCTAAAAATTTAATTTAGTTTCCATGCATTTATATTGATGATATTTATGATGCTGAATTTGCCCAGATTTCATTGATTTATGATTAAATATGGAGTATTGAAACTGAAGAATGAATCCTAACATTCTATCGATCATCTTATTATTAGAATAAACTTTTTATAGTTTTCTAATAAATTGCCTTAAAAAGAAGATTTTCAATTGATTTCAATCCTAACTTATAAATTCACATTAATTTTGTACTCGAATATTATTCAATGAAGACTTCTTTCTTTCTGAAGGTCATAAACTGGTAATTCATTAGTGATTTCAAAATTATTTATACATTCAATTTGAGAATTTAGAGGAGCTCAAGTTTAACATTAAGTTTTGCAAATTTGTTTCTTATGACTCATACCTTCCGCGCATTCCTTTGATGTACTGTAGGTCAACTTAATTTATAAATTTGCATAAAATATTCATTCATTAGTTGATTTTTGATATTTATACTGAAATATTTGGTTTTTAATAAGTTTACTCATATGAGTAGTCGTCTTGACAAACGGTCTAAATCTGAAAGCATTAAACAGAGAAAAAAGCAATCAAAGTTATGCCTGAGCGTAAAACACTCATAAAAATGCGTTGATTGAAATTTGCGTGACTTGTTTAAAACTGATTTAACTCAAAATTTTAAATCTAAGTAACTAATTTAAAAACTGTCAAAATAAAATTAAAGGTATGGACTATCTTTTAAATGAATGAAACGAAAAACCCTTTAACTGTATTTAGGCCGTTTGTCAACACGGCTACTCATATGTGGCATTATATTTTTTTACTATTTACGTCGAATAACATGAAAGATACAGAGAAATCCAATATTGAACTGGAAAAAATTACCATTAATAGCTAAATACTGTATAAAGCTTCTAATTTGAATTTATTATTCTTCCATTACTCTAATTCGTATTTTTCTAACTCATAAGTTACAGAGTTTTAGCTTAAGGTTCTAATCACGAAATTTAATGAAATATCTCAACAGATTCTAAATTGAAAGTTAATACAACCTTTTCAAAATTAAGATTTTTGAATAAATAATAATTGCAATTCTTGAATATATGACTAATCATCTAAAGTTTGAAGTACGTTCTGTATATTTTATAAGGTATCACCTTACAGTTTTCATAAGTACAATGAAGCCTTGCACTGAAGCCTAAGTAACTCATTAAGTTATTTATATCTCATTACAAAAATGAATTCGAAAGCATGAATTCATAGCACGTTTTGAATAATCATTGAAAACGTTCAAATGTTTATTGAAAAAATTATGTGATTTATAGAAATTAATATGTTTAAATCAATAAAAATGCACAAACTCTTCTTTTTGTCAAATGATAGCGATATAATTACTTCTTTCAATTTTCATTCAAACTTAACTTTGATGTTTCACTTATTTATATGATTTGTGAGGTAAATATTTACCGATACTTACTTTCATGTGTGAATGATATCCAAGCATTCAACAGCTATAAGTCAACAGCACTGACAGAATATAAGTCAAATTATATTACCTTGTAAATGAAATGAATAACATTGCTGAAAAGTAATATCTCAATTTACGGGAATTGAATTAGATAGATCATGTTATCATCAGATTTTCAGGAATAACATTTTGTTACACGTTAATTTACCAGATTACATCATCAAGGAAAAGCAAATTTTGACTTAAAAAAATCAAACTATTGATTTAAATTAGAGTTTAGAATTTTAGGATAGATGAGTTAAAATCTTTAAACTTTGAAATAATGAACTTACAAATTAGAAAAACTTACGAGATTTCTTGTTACTAATTTTTTCGTAATAAGTATTATGTCATTTCGGACACTTTAATTATTTTCGTTCAAGACCATCTTACTCAAACTTACCTCTGATAATAATCAATCAATATTTAAACTGAGGTTTTTTCTTTTTTCCCCTTTTATTTTGCAGGCTTAAGAATTAAATCCAGAAATGAAAGTGATATCGGGGGCAAACTTGAGACTCAAAAATCATTAATTGTATGCTTTGGAACTTATACATGATATATAACCTCACTGCAGTTATTTTTCAAAAACTTGACAATTCCTTCTTGTCCATCAAAAATGGAGATTCTAATGATTAGATCATTACTTCAGATAATTTTGAGGCTTTCTCTTTTTCTGAACCCTATACGCATCGTTATTTTCATTTCAATTGAATTTTATTTTTAGGAACTGGTATTTTTAGGTATATATTTCACTTACTTTATTAAATGAATTCTCTCTATTTTTATAGAATATTAATGAAATTTTTTATCTTAAAACTTATTTACTGCTCATTTTCTGATCTATTATTAAACATTTGAGATAAGTGTCTGTAAAAGGAAAAGCTTTTTTTTTAAAAAAAGATAAATGCTTTCAATTAAAAGCACTTTTTGTAATACCAATGAAGATATAGTATCAATTTAAATGAGAAAAAAATCATTTTTCAACTTATTAGGATTAATATTAAAATATTTCTTTTATTGATAAAATATCAAACTCTAGAAACTAAAAATCTTCTCTTTGAAGCAAATGAAAGCAATGTTAAGATAAAAATAAATTATGAATTTTATAACTAAATAAAATTTGTTTTCAAGAGAAAAAGGTTAAACTATTTTATTGACAAAACATTATAAATTTTTACAAAATAAACACAATATTAAATTTAAAATAATAAAAACATTTAAACTACAGAAGAATTCTCACAGACAGTATCGCAACTGCGTTCACCCTCTTGAGAGATCGATCTGGCCATCATTTCATGATCTTTTCTTCTAAGACTACCACCACTGTCCAGATCATCACTACTGCCACAGACAACACACATAGCAGTCAGACCAAGAACTGCGAAAGCGATTAGCGTTATAGTAAATACTGCTAATGCTATCTCTTCAAGATATAATACTTGTGTCTCTGGTATTACTTTGGAAAGAACCCAAATTCCTCCACTCAATAATATTAGCGATAATATAATGACCGCTGAATTAAAGAATCTATCGATAAAAGGACTTGTGGCCAAATTGTCCGCCACTTCTATCCTGATTTCCGGCGGCGGACGTATTGCTTGCAATTGACTACAGTTTGTTGTTGTTATCATTGATGTCATATTTATCACTTTTTAATTCATTAACTTTTTATTCGTATACAATATCATAGTTGTCGATAAAACTGAAGATATAGTTCAATAATCCTGAATGATTAGGAAAAATAGAAAAAAGGAAATTGATAATGAATGAGAATTGTTGTTTAGTGATAGGCTGAGATGGGTTGGATTTATATATCGATAGCTCAGATTACTTCATAATATTAGAAAAAATACAGATCATTAAATATAATGACATCTTTGAAATGTCATCTTTGTCATTAAATATTCCATAAGTATTGCATTACTTACTTTTATTGTATATAAAAATAATCCGCATCTCATTTTAATTTAAAAACACTTCCAGTTATCACATCCAAAATTCATTTAAAAACTTTTTCATAAGATTTTACTGATCTTTCACTTCTATAAACACTTGAAAAGTTTTATTAATTATTCAAATTTCGCTCAAAGCTGAGTTTCATGTCTACAAAGCATAAACTTTTAGTTGACTCTAAGGGTAAACACGAATGCATTTCTTCAGTTTTTTGAAACGAAACTGAAATTTTAATTCAGAAAAAGTATTGCCCAAAAGTATGATTCTAGTAAAACAGCGAAACAGTTTAATTCACATAAAATATAATACTTGAAACTCATATAATCTTGAGCTGAATTCTAGGATCGATTTTTTGTTGCAATATTAAAAACTGTCAACATTTTCCAGCACATCATTAGTTATTATAGAAGAGATTCTAGATTTACAAAGAAAACTATTTACTTTCATTTTACAAATTGATAGTCAGAAATAGTGAGAGTTGGCATTCAAGCGATAGCATTATATTTCTCTCATCTTATTCTTCTTTCTATTAGATCTCAAACGCTCTCAGCTCTCGATTGTCATGACAACTGATGTCTGAATAGGTATATATATTATGTCTCATTCTGTCTTAGCATTGGTCTAATGCTAGACATGCACTAGTGGTGAAAATATCTCAATTCAACGTACAAAATATACTGAGTAATGGAATTTATAATATTTTTCAACTGTCAAATAATTAAACTTATCTCAGATGTTAATTGTTTTCTTTTTTATTTCAATTTTTGAAATCTTCATTTCAATCAATACTTTTCAGATTCATCTGTTCGCTATCGAATCATTCGTTCGAAAACTGATTGAATATTTAGAATATTAGTTCATTTCAGGCTAATTTTGAATGATGACGACAGAGAACTTTTTTCGAAATACAAAAATGTGAAATCCTCTATAAATACAAATAAGGTGAAATCCAACTGAGATGGCCATTTCTATAGCATAAAAAATAAAATTCAAACAACCATTCAAAATCCTTTTAAAGGATTTTTGTTCTGATCAGTAGCTTTGAAAATAAATTCAGAGTCATTGAAAAAAAGTTGGTCAATTTTAAGAAATGCCATATAAGCTCATATTTTCTCTTCATTGATGAATAAAGATTTCAAAACTGGAATTTTCTTTAACTTATGAAAAAAAGTATGCTCATTGTATTCAATTTTGCTCTATCATTATACTTTTTAAAATCACGTTAAGCTATGCTCAAAAATGCACAGAACCCCTAGAAAATACAGTCATGTATAAACATGTGAGGATAGGGACATATATTTCAGTACATATTAATATAATAAAATAAAAAAATTTAGACTTTTTTCATAACTAAATCACATGACTTGAAAGTTGAGCTTCTCATTAATAAATTGATTTATTTTTGTTCTTAATTAGTGAAAAGTCATAACGAATATCATCTTCATTTTGAAAGAGCGTTACTGTTCGTTACTCTTCAGTCCTTCAGGAGATAATTTAATATATAATTGGAGCTTAACAGAGAGCTTATTCATAGAAACAAATCAGAAAGCTATTTGTTAAGTTTATTTCTCTTATGCTATTGATAAAAAGTAGATTAACAGAAACTATGAGATTTCAGGGTTAATAAATTTACTTATTTATTGATTAGATGCGCGTCAAACGCGAATTCTGCGTAAGTTAAAAATGGAATATAGTTTAATTCTCTATTTTTGCATTTAATAGCTTTTAATTTTGTTTTTAATGAATGTATCATTTATTCGTTAATTTTTTAACCTGAATAGTTTGAAACTAATGAATTTAATTGATTGTGAAGAAGACTCAGATAAAATTTAGAGAAGGTGTTTTCTCTTTAGAAGAGTTTTAAGCGTTTATAAGCCATTAGTAAGTCATCTATTGATAGATAAAATGAAATTAAGTGCAAAATTGCTGCGTAATTGCATTGCTAATTGGAATTAAAACATCAGGAGAAATGATGTACATGTTTGAGCATATTGGCGCTCAATGGTGAGCACAAACACTGAGCCCTAAAATTTACCCGAGCACGAGCACCGAACATGTGCATCATTAATGAATACGACTGCCATTAAAAGATATTTCTTCAGCAAAAATTAATTATTTATTTAATAAAAAGCATTATATTTTATGAATAATTGATTTTATTTTAATCTAATTTAACATTCATGTATGCAGAATTAAAAATATGTATAATATGATAGCTTGAATAAACTTGCGAATAAAAATCAATTTATGTATAGGATTATTATTTCATGAGTGAGTTCAGAATAAGATTTTCAATAAATTCAGGCCATGTTCAGAAAATGTTATTGAAACCTATGATACTATAAATTTTGCAAAAAGATCTCAATAATTCATAAGTTAATTTGAAATTCTATCTTATAATGCTCGAATTAATGGACTTTCACTGTAAAATAATACTCAACTATTGAGTGACTATAAATCTTTTCGCGTATAAATAAATTTTTTATTCCATGAGTTGTTAACGATTCAAATATACCAGTAAAGAAAACTTCAAACTTTGTCCTTTTCTAGTTTATAAAGTTCACGTACTGTAAAGAATATTTGAAATATTGTAGAATATTTTTTCAGGGATTGAATGATAAAGTTCATAATGCAAACAACCGTATAATTTGATTTCTTTTCACAATCTTAATATGATAAATGAGCTACTCTTAAGTTAAGTAAATATTATATGCAGCAAAGTAGAATAAAGGTGCTCAAAAATTAATAATAAAATTCTTTGCTCTAACTTAATTTAAATCTCTGAATATGATGTTGTAGATGAATGGGTTCTTAATTAACTTATCTTTAACCCATTCATACAATTTTCTGGGCTCGTGAACATCATTTCATCAATTATATTAAAATTGAAATATTACATATGATATTCGAGTAATAATGAAATAAAATAGAATTTTTTACCACTCAAATTACGTCATTCGAGATTAGTAATTTTTTAATCAATATTCTAGGAATTCAATTAAGTTTAAGCAATGATGCAGAGATTCAACAATTATACTTTATCACAGAATAATTGGATAATGAAGAAAATATACCAATTTTGTTTTATTTTAATCAAATTTATGTTACACTAATGATGAATATCGAGTTATTTTGTTCAGCTTATGCTCAAAACCGTAAAAACAAATGTATTTGAATCTATCATTTCGTATTCGGGATAAAATTTCAGACATTATACTAATTGGAAAAGTAATGAACAATATTGAAAAGACTTATGTATTAAGTTGTTCTATGTTTTCAGGCACTTTCAGATCAGAAAAACGAGAAGTAAAAATTTTTTCTTCTTTATAATTTATAAAAATGTCAACTTTTATGGTCTCATTTTATCGATTTATAACTTACTGGAATGAAGTTCATAAAAGCATAATAAAACTGACTCACTATCAAAATAACCATTCCGTCATACTTTAGGTTGAAATAAGAATAAAAATACGAAAGAATTTGAGTTACGAGCCATCAGTTATATCTACTCAACCTTGAAACTATTCAACTCATTAATGATTGAAATTCCTTTTCCAAAAGCTTAAAAATAAGCTGGTTCTAGACAAAATATATTACTCAACATTGAAGTAACAGAATTAAAAGCAAAATCAAACCGAACATTCTGTCAAAGTTAGTAAGAGTTGTTATTAAGCATTAAATCACATAATTCTTTTAAGATTAGTGGTAGCTCTTTTTGAATCCATTCGAATAACTCCCACAATCTGTTTGTTAATGAAAAATAAAATTTTCGAAAATCCAAAGAATATCTTTTGTTAGAAAGCATTCAGTGTAAAAAAGCAATCATCTTGAGGTCAATCTCATTAGATTAAAGACTAAGCTTTTTAAAACTAACTCATTTTCTAGCATTATATTGATATTTTGTGTCATTAGACTTAATCAGTTCTCATAAAACTTTTTTTGAGTAAAAAAAGTTTAGATGTGCGTGAAATTCGTTCTGAAATGTTATTTCAATCTTTCTTTCCTTAGAGGAAAATCGAACTACTTTTCGTTATGTCGCATTTCAAGATGTCGCAAATCCCGATGTCTGGACCATGTTTTAATACAATAATTCTATGTTTGTCAAAATGATTATCCAGTTTTTAAAAATAATTAGAAACTCATACTTATTCAATGAATGATTTTTGAGAACTAATGAAATAAAATGAAAAGTCACGCAATAAAGAATTTACGTGTATTGTTACAAATACAAAGAAATCAAATAACAGAGCAATAATTATTGCTAAGTATAGATAATATGAAACTTGTTTTGAGACGTAAGGAACATAAATAACTTTCAAAACAATATTAATAATATCGTTATTTATGAATTAAATAATGGATTATTCACTTTAATAAGTAATAAATTACATTATTTATTAGTTCAGAATGATTTTATTTACACTGAGCAAAAATTATACATTAGTGCAAATAATTATAAGCGCATGCAAAGTAGCGGTAAAAAATGCAAAGATAGATAATTTTTGGATAAAACTTCTTGTTCTTCAAAACTGAATAATCTATTGACATAATAAAGATAGAGATGAAAATTAATTGTAAAATTGAAAAATGGGTAAATCATATTAAAAATCAGAGCATTAGTGTATTATAACAGAGTTTAGACATTTTGAATTACAACATTTTAAAATACGACATAACGAAGTGTTTCCAAAAATTGACGATAAAAACTCATGAAATTGCATGAAATTAGATTTTCGGTGCTTTTTTTACTAGATATGAAATTGTATTTACTTTAACATTAAGTTCAAGTAATTCAGAGTGAATAAAAGAAAATAACTTTATGCTACGCCAAGGGAGTTATACTTATGTCAGAACATCTAAATATGTGCCAAAACACATTCAATGGTGAGTCACAGAGTTTTCATATTGTTTTAACTGTGATTTATAAAATTGTACAATACTATACTGTAAAATACAAATACATTTATTCCATTTTAAAAGTTAACACGGAATGCCACCTTTACACGAATAACTATATTTTTCTGTATTTACACAAAAATTATTATAGAAAGCACAGCCAAAATAATATAAACTTCAATAGATCTGTGTGTCTCTATTGAAAGTGTATCTACACATATGACTTTTAATGACTTTTATTCTTTGATAGGTTTTCATCATTGAAGACAAAATTCGAGCATTTTTACAATAACTATTATAATGATGTTATGCCTACTCATTTTCCAACTTTCTTGTTATCGTTTTATATCGCTCTTTCTCAAATTGACCAAAGGCTCAAATACTATCAGTCTTTCTATCAATAA
Source organism: Camisia spinifer (assembly GCA_034694065.1). Taxonomy (NCBI): domain Eukaryota; kingdom Metazoa; phylum Arthropoda; class Arachnida; order Sarcoptiformes; family Camisiidae; genus Camisia; species Camisia spinifer. The sequence continues at coordinate 9,802 of JAQFXV010002462.1, forward strand.
AATGTTTGAATTGCTATGAAAAAGACAAATTGAAAGGAATTGCACACATCTCTCACTAACTTGTATAATATTGTAAGCACTTCATTGAATCCACAATTTAACTTTATTACTCGTTAGCAAAGACTGAATGAAGTAAGTTTATTATTGAAAAATTCATTTTTAGAGAACACATTTAATAAATTTTATTTGAATCAATTCAGGGAAAATTAAATTTAAAATAAGTTAGAAGAATAGATATCAATGCATATCGCAAAAAATTAAGTTATGATCAAATATTTTATATGTATTATGAAGAGTGAGTTAAACAACATTAGAGGAAAAGCGTAAAAATCATGAAACTCATGATTAAAACATGCTTTAAAATACATAAAAAAAATTCATGAGCGATATATAGTAATGAAAGTCAATTACAAGTACAAAAAGCGGCAAAAAGAAAGCTTTCAATAACTTAAGTGTCGTCTACACTATCACATGCTTGCCTTACCTGCCCATCGAGAGCATGAAAATATAGAAGTGTAGATGCCTATTCTCACTTACCTACCCATGGG
>JAQFXV010002463.1:0-10344 GCA_034694065.1 Camisia spinifer
ATAAGATAGAGATTCGATTAGTGTACAAATATTAAGTCCCGGTCGCCCACTACCAGTCATTCAACTTTGGAGACCAGGGCTTGAGCTCGAAACTCATTTTTCGCTAATATTTTTTCATTACTTGATTTGAAGTCTAATGAATTCCTTATATTGGATAAAAGTTACAGTTTTTACTTACAGTTTCAATTTTACTCAATCTTTATAATATGCTTATGATATATACATAGTTAACATTTAATTAAGACCTGTTATGAGACCCATTTGCAAAAATGGTCGAACACCTATTTTTTTAAATTCCAAATAATGCTTGATTAATGCCATGAAGTATTCAAATTCGTTCAACTCCTCAGAAGTCTTAAGAGTTTAAGAACTTATTAATATTGAAAATCTAACAGCAATTGTATTTTTTGCAAACTTACGAAAAGAGATGTCGTTATGTTTTTATATTTATGTTCAACACGTGCGACCTTTAAATGGTATCAACTTTTCAAATATTGTTTTATTATTATTTTTTATATTTCTTTTACTACTTTTATTTATTTTTAATAATTAATTATTTAATTAATTAGTTCTGTGTCTGAAATCCTTTTTATATTGAAATATATTTTAGTGTCTGAAAAATGGGTAAAATTGCAAAACGAGTCAATTGGAAAGCGAGACAAACAAATGGAAATCAAGATATTAAACAAAATATTGATTCAAATGTGGTTTGTTTTTAAAAATTATTGATTACTTATTTATATTTCAATTTACTTAAAATTAACTAATTTTTGTCTAAATTGATAGAAACCTAAAATATCAGTGAATGTTGACATAGAAGTCGATCATTCAAAGTATGATTCATGTAATCAATTGGTTTTGACCACAAAATCTTCACAAACGAAGAATAAAATAAATAGTTTACAGAAAAAGCCAAACTTGAAAACAAAAATTTTATCTAAAAAGCAGAGGAAAAAACTTGAGAAAGTTTTAGAGAGAAAAAAGAGGAAAATAAATGTAATTCAATCTTTATTTAAATAATTAAATTAATATTTAAACAGAAGTTTATTAACACTAATCTATTGTTCAATTGTTGATAATATTGTTAGAGAACAAAATTGCTGAACGATTTGCAAGAATTTAAAGCCGAAGACAGAGAATACGCATTAATGTCATCGACAAGTGATGTCCAAACCTGTGGTCGAAAAAGGTTTGCATTAAATTTATTCAAATTTTTGTTGATTTAAAAAAAATTTGATTCCGTTTTCAGAATCGATGAATTGAAATACAATGCAATTTATGAAGAAATAAGTGAAAAAATTTCAGTTAAATACAGAAGACGTAAAAAATTGAAGAAATCTGAGACCGAATCCGTTGTCGTTAAAGACCTTAATATTGTTGACATGAATGACAATTCATTGAGTGATTCTGAAAGTGATGAAAGTATTAGTGAAAGTGATAGTGATTTAAAAAGAAAACAGAACTTATCAAATGTGTCACAAATTGAAAAGAATGTCTCCGAATCTGAAGTAAACGATAGCAAAGATGAAATCAAATGTAACGATAAATCAATTGTTGAAATAAATGAAGAGAAAAGCGAAACTTTAAACAAATTGACATCAACTGAAAGAACTAAATCAACATTTGTTAATATCAACCGAAGACCTGAAATAATAAAATCTCGATCTTTACTACCAATTGTTTCTGAAGAACATGTGATAATGGATGCAGTCTTTTATAATCCTGTAATTATTATTTGTGGTGAAACGGGTTCGGGAAAGACTACTCAAGTGCCACAATTTCTTTATGAATCCGGTTATGCAAAAGACAATCAAATGATTGCTATAACAGAACCCCGTCGTGTGGCAGCCATTGCTATGTCTAAAAGAATTGCCGATGAAATGAATTTTTCCACAGATCAAGTCTCATATCAAATAAGATTTGACGGAAATGTAACTCAAAACACGAAAATTAAGTTTATGACAGACGGAGTACTGCTAAAAGAAATTCAAAATGTTTGTAATAGTATATTATGGATAATACTGTCTGTTATTCAATGTTATTATAATATTATAGGATTTTTTATTGACAAAGTATTCAGTTGTGGTGATCGATGAGGCGCACGAACGAAGTCTATATTCAGATATATTAATAGGTTTGCTCTCAAGAATTGTTCCGCTTCGTAATAAAGTGAGTCTAATCTTTAATTCAGTTTTAATTTAAGTATTAAGTAATGCTTTATATCATTGATCATCCCTAAGAACTCACTCTTTCCAGAAGTCTATATTTTATTGCATAAAATAATAAATAAAACCCAAATTTGAAGAATTTATTTTTCAATTATTTTTCATTTAAATTAAAGAGACATTAATTTTCAATTGCATGTTAAAAGACCGATAATTTATTCGGAATTTTCTATGAAATGATTTTCTATCCATAAATGCCTGAATTCTAAATTGATTTTAATATTAAATCAATTTTTTCAGAAACAAAATCCATTGAAACTGATCATAATGTCCGCAACGCTAAGAGTTGAAGATTTTACATCTAATACGAGACTTTTCAAAAGTGTTCCGCCAGTTCTTAAGGTAATTCACTTCTATTGCAAAAATGCTTATCAATTGACCCAATTATGATATAACAGATAGATTCGCGTCAATTTCCTGTATCCGTTCATTTTAATAAGAAAACTAATAGCGATTATTTGGACGAAGCCTTCAAAAAAGTTTCTAAAATTCATTCTGAATCTCCATCGGGAGGAATATTGGTTTTCGTCACAGGTAGACAAGAAGTCGAAGTTTTGTGTAGAAAACTTAGGCTTAGATTTCCTCACAATAGCACTGAATTGATTGATAACAATAAAAAAGTTCAAAATAAGAATCTTATTAAACATAAAGTTAATGAGTCTAAGAATAAGCCGAGAAATCGTTTAACATCAGAATCGATGCCAACAATTAATTTGGATGAGTCAGTACTACATGAATATTATCAACATTTTTAATATTATTTATTTTAATTTCAATAATTCTCTAGTTATGACATAAATCCGATGGAAAAAGAGCGCGTTTCCGATGATTTCGATTATTCTGATGGTGAGAATGATGTTGAAGTCGATGATAGCGATGAAGATGGAGAGGAATTTCATAAACAATCACAACCTCTTTATTGTTTACCTCTTTATTCAATGCTTCCCCATTCAAAACAAGTTTTGATATTTAAAGATCCGCCGCAGGGGTCGAGAATGTGTATAATCAGTACTAATGTAGCAGAAACTTCACTCACAATTCCTAATATCAAATATGTTGTCGACACCGGAAAGGTTACACTTTTTGCATTTATCATTTAAAATCAAATTTAATTACACATTCTTTAAATATTTAGATTAAGTCCAAAGTTTATGATAATGTAACGGGAATTTCAACTTTCATAATCAATTGGACATCGAAAGCATCTGCTGATCAAAGAGCAGGTCGTGCGGGGAGAACAGGTCCCGGACATTGCTATAGATTATATTCGTCTTCAGTTTTTAACGACGAATTTGTTCAATATTCTGAACCTGAGATTATCCGTAAACCTGCGGATGATTTATTACTACAGATGAAGGCCATGAACATTGAAAATGTTGTCAATTTTCCGTTCCCTTCACAACCTTCTAAAGAAGTATTATTGGCATCAGAAAAAAGACTCGTTTCAATGGGAGCTCTAAAACAAATTGGAAACAAATTGGATAAAAACTCTAAAAATCAATGGAAAGCAAAAATAACACCACTCGGAAAAGCGATGTCTAGTTTTCCAATTAGTCCCAGATATGCAAAAATGTTGGCTCTTTCACGACAGCATCAATTGATGCCATACACTATTGCTATTGTGTCTGCATTAACAGTACAGGAAGTCTTTATTAATATAAAAGATAAAGAATCTGATTCGAGTCAAAAGAGGAGAAAACAGAATATATGGTCAGGAAATATGAATTGTTTACTTTTGGGAGACGTAATGGTAATGTTGAACTCTATCGGTGCCGCACAATTCGCTGGAATTAATAAACAATTTTGCGAACAAAACGGATTGCGATTCAATGCTATGATTGAAATAAATAAACTGCGTTCACAACTAACTTCTCAAGTCAGCCAAATAGGGAATGACTCGTTTGCTGGCAATCAATTAAACCTTGATATGAATCCTCCGAATGATCTTCAAATAAAATTATTGCGACAAATATTGTTGAGCGGATTGTTTGATCACATCTCCAAAAAGGTTCCAGTTTTGGAAATTGAAGTCAATAAAGAAAAAAGGAAAATACGAAACTCTTATCAATCAATAGAAGTCGAGAGTCCAGTATTCATATCACCTGATTCTGTATTGAATGATGAATTGCCTGAATATGTTGTTTATCAAGAGATATTTGAAACTTCGAGATTGAATATGAGAAATGTTGTCGCAATCGAACCCGAATGGTTACCCATTTATGTTCCGAATTTATGCACTTTTTCTAATCCATCAGAAAATCCTTCCCCTCGTTATGATTGTGCTTCGGATTCAATTAAATGTTTTCGTTCGTCTACTTTTGGACCGCACGCATGGCCTATACCTCCGACAGAAGTTGATTATCCCTCAGGATTAGAAAAATATAAACTTTTCGCTAAGTTTTTACTCGAAGGAGAAATTGTGCCCTTTTTTAAAACCTATTCAAAATCACTTTTATCCCCTCCCTCTATAATCACCAAATCCTGGGCTTCTCTTCAACCGAGAACTGAAAAACTTCTCAATGCATTGGTTTCTCAAAAAGTAGATAATAAAAGAGATTTGATTCACAAATGGAAATCAGACCAAAATTGTAAGTTTTTAAGGTTCGGTTTTTTATATATTTGAGTTAAGGTTTATTTTGGTATTTATTTTCCACAAAATCAAAACATGTCAGGTTTTGAACAAATTTGAAACATTTGAAAAACCTCTTCTCATAAACCTATTGAATCTATTATTATTTTTATTACTCATTTAGATTTATTTAAAGAATATAAGGATTGGTTGCCCGACACATTTCATTCAAAAGTTAAGAGTTTATGGCCTCCGGAGTAATCACTAATATTCATAATATTTCATAACAATTACATAAATTATAATAATTATAAATATTCAAATATTTTAATAAATCTATTAAATATAACTTTATATTATTATTTTTTAAAAATGCAGTTTAATGTTCACACAAATGCATGAATAAAACTATTTTTTGAAAACTACTGAAAAATTATTAGAGTTACGCTTTTAATGAATAATTTATCATAAGATTATTTTACATTAATTTTTAACAAAAAAGTTAAAGTCGAATATTTTCATCTCAATTATATAATTAAAGCTAAAATTATAGTTAAGACTCAGACAAATCATTAACTCTTGAATCGATGGGAAACCAGAAATGATTGCAAACGTCTTCTATTTTCGGTCTTTTACTAGGATTCGGTTCAAGTAATTTTTTGACCAAATCTTTTACATCATTACTAAGTTTCGATTGAATATTAGAACGAAATCTATAATTCTGTTTGATTTGGTTTTCGTACATGTTTTTTCTGTCAGATTTATCGAAAGGGTAGTCATGATTCAACATTATGAACAAACATATGCCTAAACACCAAATATCAACTTTGAATGGATCGTAATTGAGCTAAAATTATAGACAAGAAATTCAATGAATCAATTGTACCAATAGATTAAAAATTCAAAACTTTTGAATAATTGAATAGTTATTAAGTATTTTTTTATTTCTTGATGAGAATATCTTAAGATGTGTTGACCATTACTTACTTTTTAAAGAATTTCTGGCGGATAATAACTGGGAGTCCCGCAGAACGTATCGCTCAATTGATTTGCAGTTCGAGAATTGGTTGACACAAATTTACTAAAACCAAAGTCAGTCAGTTTTGGATTCCAATATTGATCGAGTAAAATATTGTCTAATTTAAGATCTATTCTGTTTTGGTGTAAAAACTTGATGGCTCTCGCGATCGGACAGAACCAGATTTGATTATTCCACTGACAAAGAGCTCCTTTTTTCCTAACGTAAGAACCAATGGTTCCGTTAGGCATAAAATCCATAATCATATAGACTTTATTCTTAGTCCTGAACATATCGACAAGACGTATACAATTAGGATGTGTTAAATTTTTAAGAATTGTTAATTCTCGCCATAAAATGTGTCTTTGGGCTCTTCGATGTGAACTACTTTACACGCATAAGTTATGTTATCTTTTGTTGTCTTATAAACATTTGCCTGACCTGTGAGAATATCCGCGCTTTTTAAGTATTTATTGATATTTTGAATAAAATATTTTTAATAATTAGCGGACAATGTCTTGAATGCAATAAATTAATGTGTATTTGAAGATTGCGTTCGACAACAATTACCTTAAATACTCTATAGAGAGAAATATAAGGTTAGATTAGGTGTGAGTGAAATCTGCATTCAAATCGAGTCGTTTGTAACAAACTATTTAGTTCTGCTATCTTTTTAACAGAAGGGCCGAAACATGCTTTTATCAAATCTTAATTCACTGAGTTATGAGTGTATTAATCATTTTTTTATCAATACTTCAAATATAAAATACCAAACATTTATTACGAGAAAACTGAGAGATAATTCAAAAAAGATTTCATTAAAAAATCAAATTCAGGGACTTTAACATCGAAACAAGTTTAAAATCATTTTTTTGTGATGACGACAGAGCAGACCCAAACTTTTGAAAATTGTTTATGATTCATAAGATAAAGTGAAATCGAATTCCGGTGAACATTTTTTGGGTCTGACCTGGCGTTATCACAAAAAAATTATGACAGGGTCTAATGTCCAAAGTCTTTAGGCCTGGAGACCAGATACAATGGTTTAGGCGTCAAGTCTAGACTTTTAGCTGTATTGCCATTTTTGAAGTTTTATAACTATTTTCCTTTCAAAATATAACATGAGATGACAGCCCATGTCTTATACAAACGCACGGTGTCATACTTTAACTAAGTAACGCAAAATGGGGGGTAGGGGTCTCGAGGCTTCGCGTAACCAAAGCGTAACATGACGGGGTAGGGGTTTATGGGTTTTGTAGCTTTACGCAAAAAATGGTTGAAAATTAGGCAGAACTCAAAGTTTTAGAAAAAATCAAGTGAAAGAATGAAAAATATCGGTTAAAAACGTAACGTTACAACATGGGAGTGGGTAGGGGTCAATGGCTAGCGTAGCATAAGTGTAAATGGGGTGGGAAGGGGTCAAGATTATGCCATTTTTGCGTAACCTAATTTGATTTGACTTGCCTTAGATTTGACTCTAAAATGATTGCATAACAATTATTGTTTTTGTAAAAATAAATCTTAAACTTAAAGACTTGATAATAAGGTTTTATCAGAATTTATATAAATATTTGCTTTACATTTACTCATCAATTAGGCTTTACTTTTAAAACCCCTTTAGATCTATTCATATAAATTAATTATTGGTTCAATAGTTTTAATATAACTTATATTGAATTTCAAGATTTGTTCATAAGTTTGAAATCGAAATAATTTGAATGAAATATTTGATAATAAAGTTAATCACAGCTTAAGTGAGTTTTATTTACATTAATTTAAATATTTATAACTGTTATTATTTGATTGAATGCCTGATAAAAACAAATCAACATAATTATATCGATTGCAAATATTTAAATATGCTTTACATGTATTACTCATACATTTAATTATTGATTTTAATACTTCGGATAAAAACAAAATATTTTCCTTAAAAAATCATTATTTAATGATTCAAATAAATTATAATCAGTTTAACTTCTATTACAATTTGTTTAACTAATTATTACTTAATAATAATTTTTTTATTGAAAGTTTGGTTAATATTTATTGATTCAAACGCTTAATAAATTAAAATCCCTTTAATTATAATCATTAAACTATTGACAGGTTTTTTCTTTTTATGACTTTTTATATGTAATGCAATTATATTCTTAGCTTAAAATCTGCTTTAAATTAATGTCAAATCAGTTTAAATTTGTTAATTAGTTATTGGTTTTAAATTTGATTTAATGTGAAGTTTATTCACAATATCTTAGATTAATTCTAAGTGAAAATTGATCTCAAAAATAAATTATTAAACTTGAAAATCAAACCTTTTCTGTCTAAACGATTATAAAAATCTTAAGTTAGTTTAATATATAATATGAACTCGTATTTTAAAACCCAATCATTTTTCAGTAGTTAAGAAAGTTTTTAAATGGTTTTTAAATGTAAATATTGATAGAGAATATTTCCACTATTTATATGCTCAATAAATTGTTTCAATTTCTTATTGCTATCGATTCCTTGATTTTCTTTTTATAAACAAATTATTTAAATCTCATACTTTTGCAATTTTATGTTGTTTTTGATTTATATTTTTCCAATTTTATTAAGGCTTTCAAATGTATCCTTTGAAAAAATTTTAGTTTATAATAGACTGAAGAGTCAATAGACGGCACTTACAGTGCAAATACATGTTAAGTCATTGCTAACCATTCAATATTATATTGATTTAATAAAGTTATTCGAGAACGCCTTCGCTTTGATTAATAAATAATATGTTAAATTCTATTACAAACCATTAATAAACCCCACTTTCTATGTATTAGAGCTTTACTACAATTTTAAAATTTATTTCAATTATTTGAATTGATTTTTAAAATATATAATTTTCGAACTATGAAGCTTTGAATCATGAAAAATGTCCAATAAATTGGCATTTTTGTGCAAAAATATTGGTTTTTGATAATTGTCGAAAGTTTTGACGAACCAAAAAAATAATAATAGTAATGCATTGTAATTAAGGTGACCAGTATAGAGTCCATACCCTAATCTGGAACCTTTTCCCAGATTTGAGCCAAATTATTTGTTGAAAGCTTAGAACTATCATGAATTTGTCTAAACTTAAATTGCATTCTCAACAATCAATTAAAGTAAGTCCAAACCAATAGTTAATTATTGTCTTCATTTTTTAATAATAATAAGTATTCTCTTTTCATTGTATCAAAATTTTCGACAAAAGCAAATTCGAGTATATTTAGTCTTCAAATTCTAATTATCGAGTTTAAAAAAGTCTATTATTAAATAATTAATTGAAAAATTGATCTCAAAATAATATAAGTTTTGAATAAGTCCGTGATTTCTGAAAGCATTGACTTTTCAAAAGGAAAATAATTGAATTAAACTTTTGAATGATTGAGCAGAGACAGAGACCTGTTATCTCTGAAAGAATATCCGAAGCTCTCTTTGATATGAATTAAAATTTTGTATTCTATAATGAAAGACAAGATGTTATGTTCATTGAATTTGAAGTGAAACAAAAGCCTATAATTGCAAAGACAAAAAAATGTTTATTAATACAGTTCGTATTATTTGTGTTGAACATTAGTCTTTATCTGAGAATAATTTTAATTTGAAATGTTTAATTAGTATAATTTTATGTATATCATAGACTTGTGAGAACATTAAGTATGCATTTGACGACTCTGTGGTTTTATGAATTGCTTTTTCAATGCTATTCTTTATTAGCTTAAAGCTATTTGTATTTAACTGAATCATAATAAATCAAATCTAATTTTTTTCTTTAATTTTCTAACATATCATTGTTATCAAAATATTAGAGAATGCTATTGAGAAACTTTTCAGCTTAACCAACATTTATATAGTTTTTCTTTGATTAATAGAGAATGAATTTCAAAATTTGAACACAAGCTTAACCAATGACAATAATAATAATAAATTATAAGTTTAAAGTTTGCTTAAATCTAAATCTAATTCAATTAAACTCAAACACTCTATGAAATACTTGGGGTTTTAAAACCTGACCCAAAGCTTCATTCCATTAAATCTAAATTACTTTTGACTTTTTGAAAACCTTTTCGACTTCAATTATAGCATTGAAATTAGTATTTTATAAATTTATATGAAAGTAATACTAATTTTAATAATGAGTAGAGCTTAGGATGTGAACGAAAATGCTTTCCTTGAAAAATATCTATACAGATAAGCTTTCAAATTGTGGGTTAAGTTTAGTTATTTAGTAAGGCTTTGACTCGATTTCGAAATGAAAACCATTTTAATTTAATTGAATGCAGTTTAAAATATATAATAAATTTAATGAACATCTATTAAATTTTTTTGCTATTTGGGGAAAATTTCGAAATAGAATACAATTTTTTCAAATTAAAAAAGGGGTTGAGTTCTGAATTACCGAAAACTTGTATTTTTAACAAATACCTCTTTTATTGAAGAACTTGAATGTTTTTAATATTAAACTGAAAGGACGACTCACATGAGCGGCAAATTTGTTCGTTAGTCTTCAGTTTTTT
>JAQFXV010002464.1:0-10342 GCA_034694065.1 Camisia spinifer
ATTTTACATTACCGATTGCGGACAAACGAGAGCTCATAAGCACAACAATTTTGAGTTTTGGTCAATCTAATGGTCGCTTAGATTAGTGTTCCATCAAAAATATGTTGATCTGACCTCAATTCGCACCGTTCCCTAGTAAGAGTTAGGCTTATTGTAAAAAGAAAGATAATACTAACTTAAATAAGTTAGTATTATCTTTCTTTTTAATATATACCATAACTATAATTCCGGACGTTTTAAACAGTGAAGAATCCCCACAATTTTACCCCTAATAACTGATACACTATTGGTCTATCAGTAGTATTCAGAGACCAATTGGATATCAGTTAAATTATTGGGACTAAAATTGTAGGCCATTCTTCACTCTTTAAAACGTCCGCAATTATATCATAATAGATATATACGTATACAATAAGTTTAATAATTTATTATTGGCTTCAAATTTGAATAATCAAAACAAATTCAAATGTTTTATATTATCTTTAAATACAATTCATTTAAAATCATTCGAATTTCGAACGCTTTGAATAATTATTAGAATCAGAGATTAGAATAAATCTAAAAACTAGTAATAATTCGAATAATAGTCATAAAAGTGATAATAGCTATCAATTTTGATTCGAATCTATGTTTCGCTCAATTCTATTAAATTTATTATTAATTAAAACATTAATTGAAATCTTATTTTCAATAAGAATTTATTAATTAAAAACTAATAGAAAAGTATCAAAAAATGGATATAATATCGAATGGATTAATGGAATCAATCAATGAATACATTGAAACAAATGAAGAATTCAATCAACAATTCAATCAATTTATAAATTATTTGAATTCAGACATTAATTACAAACCTATCGTTCAATTCGTTCATCAAATAGATTGCAATCAAATTAATTGTAAACAAAATTCTATTATTTATGTTTATATTTATTTATTTAACTTTTTTATTATATTATTCTTTCATTAATTTATTTTCAATTTTGAAATAATAGTTGTTTTGTTGGAATATTTGGTTCAAAATATAATACAATTCAACTCATTATTCAATGAATTCATTTCTCAAACATTTGAAACTTTATTAAACGGACGAAAACTTTGGTTATGTCTTAAGCCTAAGAATTTGCCGAATGAGTAATCAATTAATTTATTTATTATTAATATAAATATTTTATTAATTTATATTCCAATAAAATTAATGAATAATTTATTTTTAGATTTTGTGTTAAAAGTCATCGCAAGTTAAATAAAAATGAGAATAAAATAATTACAATCGATTGCTTACAAATAGTTTCAATAAGTTCTCAATACAAGTCATGCATTGGAACTAAATTTATAAATAGAGTCGATTGCAGTCAATCAGAGGAGTGGAGAGTCAGACAAATCGGTTATACAAATGAAGATTTGTTTGCAATTCATTCCAATAATTGTAAAGAATCCAAATCTGACAGAATTTATGTCACAAAACGAAAAGCTTTAGTCATAATCGGAAACGACAAGAATTGCGGATTAAATCCTTTGGAAATAACTTTTGCTGATTGTGTATTCACTCAAAATCAATTGAATCACATTTATTTGGGATCGCATTTAAAGTCAGTCGTTTTGATTCAAATCAAACCAAATGTTTATCATATGTTGTCTTTCGATAGCTTTTCTCAAAATATTACTCAGAATATGAATCCTTTCGATAAAATTAATTTTGAAAGAGATTTTGTCTCACAATTTCCGAAACTAATAATCGATTTGTATATGGGTTTGAATTAAATAAAAAAGTATGAATTTTAATCAAAATTAATGTTAATTTTTATATTTATTAAACAGATCGAAAAGAGTCGAAATACAGTTTTGGGTTGAGTTTGGCCTATATTTTTGCTGATAATGTATGCGTTTCCGGATCTTATTTCAGACTAAAATTAGGTCTTTTATTATCTCTTCTATCACTCGACGAATATCCAAAAGTTTGTAAAAATTAATTATTTATCTATTTTAAAAATTTTTTGAATATTTAATAATATTTATTTAATAAAATAGCGAAAAAATTCTTCAGTTTTGGTTATATGTGACGACACACTTATGATAAGCCGTCTGTTCGACTGGTCCTCAATATTGAGTCCAAACCGATATCTTCAGACCTCTGCTATTATACCAATGGCTGGAGTTATGAGAAAAGAATCATATCTCGAATGGATTGATTGCGGACCACTTCAATTGGCAGCTAATGGTGTATGTGTTTTGACAAATGTCTGTGAACTCAATCAATTGCCTGATAGAGAGAGAACGTCTCTCTTTCATGCGTTAGAGACTAATGAAGTGATTGCGAAACAGAGTCAGCCCTCAGAAGACAATAACAATCTGACAGAACTCAAGTCAACTGTTTGGGCAACAATTGAACACAATTCAGAAGGAATAAGATCTATGCTTAAGAAAAATCAAACAATTCTTTGGAATGAAGTCTTTGGAATGGTTTATGTGATTGACGACGAAATGGATTATCAATCATACGAACAGTTGAATGAAAGAAGTCTAAGTCGTCATGTTTGGCAGAATGTTTTGGATTTAATGAATAAATTGAAGCCTATTATCACATCAGAGGCCGAAACCATTTTGCAGAGCTATTACATATCCGTTCGTCGAATTCGTGGCTCAAAATGCAATCGACTCTCAATGGAAACATTGGTCTCATTATCGAAATCGTTCGCAAAACTATCGATTCGAATGAGTGTTACTAAATATGACGCTTTAATGGCTATTCTCTTATACGAAGAAAGTCTTACCTCAAGATTTCCTCAGTTTGGATCTCCTCTTGAAGTCGAACCAATTTCTCACGTCAGACCTCAAGACAGGAATTGTGCGATCGGTCCGAAAGTCAGTCAATTGTTTAAAACTTTAAAAATTTAATTTGATTTCTAATTGTTTTTATTTGTTTAACAGTTCGATCAATTTATGTTAGAATTTGAGACCCGTTTAATGGCTTTTCTCCAACTTTATGATAGTTTGTCCACAAAAACAAATCAAAATAGTCTTCCGCGTGAAGAATAGTTATTTTGATGGATTTGTATTAATATAAACTTTAATTTCGTTTATAATTAAAAATAGAATTCAATGCATTTGTATTTTTGTTAAATTATTACAATTTATGTCATTATTTGAGTTTTAAAACTTAAAATTCTTGAAATAAAGATAAATATTTTGTTTGATTTCACACTAAATAAATATTCATAATTGCAATTATTTTGATTCTTTGTGATTATTATTGATTTATTTCTTGAGAATTTATCGATAAGTGCACTGAATTCTGAAAATTTAAAGGTTGAAATTCAATTTTGGTTAAAAAAATGTTCGAAATCATATATTTTCTAATCATTTCTACATTCAATTCATCATTTTTTGCGCTTTCATAATATTCGACTCATTGCGCATGTCTTTAGTTTTAATGCTAATAAACAATAACAAAACGATTGATAATTGAAAAATTGATAATCAGATTAATATTAAAAATAAATAATAAAAGTAATCAATTGATAAAATAAATTGATAATTTAGTATTTATTGAGTATTAATTTAATTGAAAAGATGCCAAAAGTTGTGTCACGAAGTATTGCCTGCAGTGATAATAAGGATGAAGAAGAATATGAAGACAAAGCTTTGAATGTTTATTATTGTATTTGTGGTTCAATGTCTTTAATACTCGATAAGACTATTGATAAGTTACCGCTCAGGAAAAGAGATATGTCTCGAGTCATCGATGGATCAAAACATGTCTTTAAATTAAGTTATGATAAAGACGATGAAGAAGTAGTTTATCTCAAAAGACCGGAAGGTATTGAAAGACAATTTAGGAAAAAGTGTAAAAAATGTGGATTAAGACTAATATATCAGAACGATATCAAAAGTAATGTATTTTTTATAATAAATGGTTCACTGGTTTCAAAAACTAATGACTATTTGACACAAATGCCAGCCATTACTGAGACCAGAAAAGTAATGATCACTAAAAGAACTAAAGATATGGGAAAATTCAGTTCAGTTACTGTTTCGACTGTTGATGAAGAAGAGGAAGAGATTGAAGCCCGAGAAGTGGCCGATAGTTATGCTGAAAACGCGAGAATTATTGAAAAACAATTGGAAAGAAAAGGAATGATGAAAAGGATTAAAATTGAATCAAATGAAGAATTAGTCAATAAATTAAAACCAAAGGGAACTCTTATTGACCACAAATAAATGTTAGATATCTTTCAATTTAATTTGTTTTTATGACATATTTTCACTTAAATTTTAATAAAATATTTGGAAATTTTGATTTTATTTTACTTTCCCATTAAATTATTTTTTAAAATCTCTTCTAAATATCTTTAATCTTAACGTTTCTTAATATTTAAATTTTCAAATTCTGTTGAATTCCGATAATAAACATAATAAATAATTATCAAATATTGTAATTTGTTTGACACATAACTGAATTATGAGCTCAAAAATAATAATGAAAATGAATGAATGACTTAGTGTCAAATATTTGTATTTCTTAACATTACTAATACTCTTATCTTATAAAAAAAAATATATTTTAATTAAATAAGTGAACATTTCAATATTTATTAAGAGTTTATGCAGTTTAAGAGTGAATAATATAATATAACTTAATGTCACAAAAATTAAACTCAAACCATATTTTTCAGATGAATATTATTATAATGAGTTTTCAAATTAATTTTCTGATTGAAACTCTTTCCACAATCACTCCATTCGCAAACAAATGGTTTCAAACCCTATAAAATACAAATCGAATTGAATTTGAAAACTAAACAAACCTAAAATTTGAATACCGTATGAATGAAACGATGTCTTTTCAAATGTGTTGTCAAAGAGAACTTAGCCTCACATCCCGGCCACTCACATATGAAGTCTTTCACTCCCGTATGAACTAATTTATGTTTTTTTAACCTCACATTATTTACGAATTTTTTATCCTATGGTAGAATATAAAATTTAATCATTGATTAGCTTTAAATATTTTTACGAAATTCTGTTTCAGTTTTAAATATTGGATAATAAGTTGATTGATTTCGTAAAATAATTTATAAGAAACTAATAAACGCGAAGAATATTTGTATAATGAATGAAAATATATTGAATATATATGTAAACTCACACATTGAGGCCAATCACAGGCAAAATTCTTGATTCCTAAATGTGCAGAATTGATGTGTTGAGTCAAACGGGACTGTTTATAGAATCCGAATTCACATGAGGGCCAAACACACCTGAATGGTAGGATCCCTTCGTGTTTTAATAAATGATTTTTATATGACTCCCCTTTTCTGAACGAAAGTTCACATCCTTTCAAACATTTAAAGTCAATTTAAATAATTTATATAATATTTATACTAATAATAAAATAATGAGAAATACCTATCCATTGACAATGATATGGATTTTGGTCTCCCATATGTTTTCTCTGATGGACTTGAAATTTGAATTCATCCCTAACTTTATATTTACAATCTTTGTGATCACATACAAAAGTATCAGTGATTCCGTGGGTGTGCTTATTATGATATTTGAATTGCTCTTCAGTTTTGAAATTGATTAATTTCTTTTTACAACTGTTTTGTTGACACGTAAAGATTCCTATTTCTGAATGTTTGGCAATATGTTTATCGAGTCTGAGCTGTTTATCTGTTCCATAACCACAGTCTTCGTAATGACACTTAAATTTCTGACATCTCTTCTTATAATAAGCTCTTCCTTCAGGAGTACTAAAAGGTCTGACAACTTTGTAATTCTTTTCTTCTTCGGATGGACTCCAATCGGGATCATTGTATTTACTGTTTGGGTCACATATTATTTTCTTCACATCTATTAAACCAATTCTTTTGCCTTTTTTCTTATTTTTCATTGTTTTCAACATTTCAAGTCTTTTCCCATTTTTTTTATTTATTTCTAATAATAATAATTTTCTTCTTTCACTTAAAGTCAAACATTTTTCAGGTTTAACTATTTTCGGACTTTTATTATCGTTTTCTTTAACAAAACTAAATTTGTTTTCCTCGACTTCTTCTGATTCATTATTTGATTCATTAAAATCACAATCAAATGATTCATAGTTTTCATTATTATTATTATTAAATATCAATTCTTGATTTTTTTCTTTCATCAAATCTTTGTATTGATTCTCAAATTCGTTAAGTTTTAAGTCATTAATTGGTTTTGAATAACATTTACATTCATTGAAATATTTTCCATAAAATTCATTAATTTTGTTCAAAACTAATAGACATTTATTTGCAAACAATAATTCATTTTTGAGTTTTTTATTTTCTTCATTCAATTCTTCAAAAATATCATTGATTTCAATAATCGCTTGTTTTTGGTTTGAATTTTCAGATACTTTATCAAGAAGTTTGGTCTTTATTTGACCGAAATTATTGATTGTTACGATTGTATTCATTTTGGATTTTAGTTTGACCTCAATTTAACTGACAATTAATTTTAAACTAAATATTTAACAAATAATAAAAATCAAATACACATTAAGAGATGGATTAGACATCACTTTCAATATTAACTTTTAAGTTTGCAAAAAGTCTATCCATAAAGTCCTTTATTATTGTGACGTATTTTATGTAATATATTATAACCAATAAATTAAAAACGAATGTTTTCATTTAGATCTGATATTAGTTTAATTACAATTTATTCATTAAAACAAAACATTGATTGTGTCTATCATTAAGACTAATCTATGATGAAAATTGTTGTAATTTATTGAGTGTTTTGTTTAAAAACAAATCATTTAATAATTTCAATAATCGATATTTTTTGTAAACTAATTGATATTAAATTTAAAACTGATTACTAATTATTTATTAATTAAAGATTAAATTATATGATAAATGATGGAAAATATGTCAAAAATGGACTCAAGTATTATATGTTATGAACATAATTATGCAATTAATGTTTCAATGTTTGAATTGAGTAATTTAGACATTGAAGAAAAACTTAAAATCGAAAAGTTTTTATCGAATGGATGTGAATGTCAAAGGGGTCCAAATGAAACAAATTGTTCAAAAAATCAAAAAATTATCAAGTATTTGATTCAACACAGACTTGATATGCAAGAACTTGAGTATAAAATGCAAGACTCAGTCATTTTGGGACAAATATCGGCCGGTTTTAGAAGAGATTACGACAGAAAAACTGTTAAATTCTGTTTTAATGGTCAACAAATATGTATTAATACTTTTCTTTTTATTAATAACATATCGAGGAAAAGGTATCAAAACTTATTCAAACATTATATTGAGAATGGAATCAGTGAAAGACAACATCGAAATGTGGGCAGAATTCCCGCCAATATGTATAAAATCGAAACTTTGGAAAATTGCGTCAATTTTATTGAGAATTTTGCCAAAAGAAATGGTTTTCCCATCACTTCAAATATGCCTCATATTAATAGTGAAAGTACAAGAATTTTATTACCAAAAGAATGTTCAAAACTAAGTGTTTATAATGAATATCAAAAGTATTGCCAACAAAGCAAACAAGAGTTTGTTAAGAAAACTAGTTTTTATCACTTTTGGCTTCAATATAAGTGCGATATTAAGATCGCTTCGACTTTGACTGAGAAAGAGATTTGTTCTCATATGACGTTTGTTAAGGATTTGTTATGTAATGAAAATAATATTGAATCAGAAGTTGAAACTAAAACTCAAACAAAAGTTGGATCGAAGAGAAAGAAAAAGAATAAAAAGAAGTATAACTTAAGGAGAAGCAAAAGAAATAGTTTGAAATAATTGTAGATTTTTTTTGTAATTAAACTGAGTTGAAGTTTTACCTCTTTGTAAATACAGTAATCCATTGATTTTTTTATTATATAATTATTAATATAACTGCAGAGACTTTTATTTTGATCTCAAATATTAAATCAATTGATTATAATGTTTAACAGAAGCGTTTGGAAATCATTAATGTTGAACATATTTGATTAATAAAATAATTTGAAAACAACTAACATTAGAATTGTCACAAATCTAAATATTGGTAGATATGAAATAAACTAAATAAATAAAACGAGATCTTTAGACTTGGCTTTTTTGAAGGCATCAAGTATTTTATCGTATACTTGTTTAACAGGTTTTGTTGCGTCAACTGATGTATGAATACCTCTTTTCTCATAGTATTCAACTAAAGGAGTTGTCTGTTTGTGATACGCTTCTAATCGAGTCCGAAGTGCGTCCGGATTATCATCGGATCTTCGTTTCAATGGTTCGCCTGTTATCTGAATATTTATTATAATTATTATTCATTTTATAATTATTTCATTTAATTTCATACGTCATCAGTCATTGGCTTTTTTGGCGGATAAAACTCTTCGTGATATGTTCTTCCACTGGACTCATGAAGAAGTCGACCGCAAATACGTTTAACAAGTATTTCGTCATCAATTTTAAACTCAATTACAGAATTGAGATGTGTTTTACGGGTTTCAAGCAATTCGTCGAGCTTTGAGTTCATTGACAAGTAAAACAAGTTTTAATTAATTGAATGAAAACTGAGAAAACTGTTAATTCTAATGAATATTAATAATAAAACTAAATATTAATGATTGAATTGATGTAAACCTTGACCGCCTGAGCGATAGTTCGCGGGAAACCGTCCAAAAGGAAACCATTTGCACATTCAGTCTTATTAAGATTGTGGTCAATTAGGGCCACAACAAGATTGTCGTCGACCAGATTTCCTGATTTAATCACTTGTTCTACTTTTTGTCCCAAATCACTCTTCGACGCAATTTCAGCCCTCAATAAGTCTCCGGTCGCTAATTGACAAACACCAAAGTCTTTTTTAACATGTTGAGCTTGTGTACCCTTTCCAGCCCCGGGCGGACCGATAAATATGGCATTAATGCCTGTCTGCTGTCTTTGATAGGATTGAGTCGCTCTCCAAGAATGAGATTCTAATGACTCTTTCAATTGTGTCGAAACCATTATATTATTCAATTAAATAAGACCTAACGGTTTATTAAAAATAATAATTCGTTTATTAATACACAAAATTGATATTTCTTTTGAAAGTCCAATGGTTTCATGCGGTTGTGATTTGTTTAGCTAATAATTTTAGCATTGATTGAAATGTCATCCAATACTTATAGCGACATCTCTTTCACTTCACTTTCATAAAAGCTTTTTAACTTCGAAAAAAATTATTCTAAAAGTTTTTAATGAGATATTTAAACCGAACATAAGGTCATAACCGGAGATGAGCTCAATAATGAGTTTTGATTTTTAGAAAAACATGTATTTAAACATTAACTACAATTATAAAACTTTCATATGTTTAAAAATAAGAACATAATATGCAGATATAAAAGACAAATACCTGTAAATACCTGTTAAAAATTCAAAAGATCAAGGATTTTAGTGCCAATTAATGAATAAAAAGTTAAGTATTGAGTGTTTAAGAAGATTTTGCTCTTTATTTGATTTAACAGAATGTAAACAATAAATTATAACAATCAAAGTTTTATAGAGCGCGAAATATTTCTGCTTACAGTTCATCACTTGTGATTTGAATTTGAACTCAATTCAAACAGCAGTTACAGAAATTAGTTCACTATTTTTTTATATTTTTCAAAAAAATGATGTCATTTCACTATCTTTTTTTGTGCAATTCAATAATCATAATTTTATTGACTAGATTTGTAATTAGTATCGAAACAATGAATATATTAGACAGGTATTGCCTCAATTCTCCAACTCTTCAACTTCTATCCAGTACTAGTAGTATCGATGGTTTGTGGAAATTAAATGACGGAAATCTCATATTCATTGGTGGCAATTATTTTTGTAAAATTAATCAAATTCATAAAAATTATTTACCAGAAGTTAGTGAAGGATTTCCCCAAACAATTACGGAGGATATCAAAGCTATGGTATCAAAGGCCAAAAGACATCCAAATTTTTTCTTTGAGGACCATATTTATGCAGTGATTGTAAGCTTGATTCTAATTCATTTACTGATTCATAAATTAATTTTTTACAGTTTTTTCTAAAAGACAGAAAATTTTATAGGTTTATAATTAAATGAAAGTTAGTCTTTTTCTGAAATATAGGATCGAAATAAAAAGTCGAGTTATTTAATGGGTTTCAATCAAATTTGGTTCGATTGTCCGCAACCACTTTGTATTGACGGAGGATTGGATGCGATCTTTGAAGATGAAAAGGAGTCTCTATTTCTATTTCGCGGCAAATATTATTGGGAATTATCTGACGAAACAACAGTTGAGATTTCAAAGGCTAAACTGATTGCTAAAGAATTTGAAGGAATACCAACACATTTG
>JAQFXV010002465.1:0-10338 GCA_034694065.1 Camisia spinifer
TGACAGTAAGTGAAAAATCACCTCATATTCCGCATAAAACGGCGCTCACCCACGCTCGCCCTTCGAGCGCGAGCGTGTCCATCACTATATATAAGTGACAATAACAACAAAATTTGTCGTAATTTAATGTATAAGTTAAAGAAATTAAAGAATTATCTGAAACTTTCTCTGTATTCATTGCATAATTAGAAAAAATTCAAAATTCAAAATATTTTAAGCTTTGAATTACGAGTTTAAGGATTTGAAATTATATTGAATTTAAGCTTGTTATGAAACAAATTTTTATTGAATAAATGATATGTCATTTCCTTTATATAATTTATGGAATATTTTTAATATTTTGTTCATTAGAAACTTTACTTCCCATTTCAGGCGATTTTTCTCTATCTAATAGATTTTCGTCTTTTGATTGCTTATCATTTTCTTCTGTATTCAAATCAATTTTTTCATTTTTAACAATTGGCTCAACTGTTGTTTCAGTAGATTCTGTATTTGAAGACGATTTCGAATCTATACTATCGCTAAGACTTTCTGCTATTGCATTTTTTTGTGGACACACTTTCTTGAAAATTTCATTGTGAAAGTATAAGTTCATAATAAACATGACTGAGAGTATTAGTTGCATAAAAAATATCATTCCAATCAAAATGCAAACTATATAAACAGTACAGGTATTAAAAATCAATAAATCTATCGATTTTATTAAATACACAATAAATCAAACCTATTGGTAGTTTAGACCATAGGATTGCAATCATAAGAAATATAATAATACAGATCAAGTCTAAAATCGCGAAAATTATGAAAAATAAGATTTTTTCGTATATTATGCCATAAATACCAAAACTCCATGTAATCGATGAAAATATGAATACAATGAGGGGCATGAAATCGTACAATGTTTTGTTGCTAAATATAAAAATTAATAGAACTAAAACTGTTAGAGAATCGATTACAAACGCTATGATAGCAACCAATTGGAAGAATATAGCGAAAAATTCAATTTCTTCTTTAGTCAAACCCCAAACTGTCTTAGTTTTAGGCAAATTGTCATTTGTTAATTTTGATGCACTCTTTTTTGTTGACATTCTTTCTATTAATTTATTGATTTCATTATCAAAAATAAGCCAATTTTATTATTAACGAATATATGAGTTGAAAGAAAATTTAAATCTCTAATCAATTTAAAGTAATTTTAACAATACTTATAACTAATACAGACGCGCACTCAACAAATTATTTATTGAGTTAATCAACTCTTATTTGAAACTAAGCTTCTAATCTTTAATAACTTTATGTGAAAATGCATATGATTTTAATAAAAATTAATTATAAGCAGAAGCTTTCCAGTTATAATTTAGATCTTAATGAACAAAATTATTTAACAAAATTATTTGGGTATTCAGGTATTCAAAGTAAAACTAGTGAAAATTTGAAGACTAAGAACTCAGTCAATCATAATTTTCTCGATTTTATTAAAAGTTATTATCGAGTATTAAATGAAAAATACAGGATTTCTCATTTGTTTTTCAGGTTATCTCAAAAATATTTCAGAATTCAATTTAATTGTTGAGTGCTTTTCAAATATTTTTCCGTTTTTGTCAAATATATTTACGCTTTATTTCAAAAATCAAATTTATTTATTGTTTAAACTTAACTTTTTTCTTAGAAATACAGTAAAATGTATATAAAAACAGAATATATGTTAAAATATATTATGATATACAGTAAAATAGATATAAAAATAGAATTAATGCTAAAATATATTATAAATGATCAAAATTCAAACTAATATTCTATAACTTCTTTATTAAATTACTTGGTTTTTGAGTTTCGCGACTAAAACGGGAGTTAAAGTTTGGTCTATTTCTGCCATTACTTTATTCGAAGAAATCAATTAATTATATATAAAGATAATTCAATCAAAATTATTGCTTCAAATGAAGAATAAAATACTTTTATAGCAATTATATAATGATATACACATAAGTTCGAAGAATAGAACACTTTTAAAGTAAAGCGTAAATATATTTGACAAAAACGGAAAAATATTTGAAAAGCGCTCAACAATTAAATTGAATTCTGAAATATTTGAGATAACTGAAAAGCAAATGAGAAATCCTGTAACTATATCTATAACAAATTCTGGATCATAAAACATTCTGATCAATACAAAAATTGGATGGATTTTGAAGTATATTTTATTTTATTTAAAATACTTACTTATTTATTTGATTGCATGAATTATCTTCGCAAAGATAACCATTGAACTCAACAGCGTTTTCCTCATAACGTTGTGCAAAAGCATAAATTATTTGCATTGCAAATAATATTTGAATCACAAAAACAATCTTTATAGACATGTCTCTTGAAGTTTACAGTTTAAATACGATATTATTTATATACAGCTCTAAATTTGAATGTAAGCTCTAAAAGAAATGATAAAAATTGTTGAATAAGTTATAGAAATACACCCCATTTCCTAGAAGTGCTAATTTGACAAACTTAATCATAGCCAATTAGCAAAACTGTTATCCAGAGTTGAGTTGTTATCAAATAATAAATTATGCTCTTAAAGAAACAAACAAATGAGCTGTTAAGACAGATTTTCAAACCTTTTTCTTAAACAATTCTGCAAACTTTGAATCATTATTAGAATTTCAACTTTTTACATTCAAATAAAAGCCACCGAAATCTGCTCAATGAGTCAGAATTCAGTTGATATGAGAAAACATTCGCAAATTATCAATTAATACTAATAAATGTTATCATATTTGCAATGAATTTTACGAATGAATTTTATGAATGAATTTTGTTTATCATTTCTATTGATAAACTGAATGATAATTTAGAGAAAGATGAATCATAATTACAATATTGAGTCATTTTTATTGAGCACAAAGAATTCTAAATATTAAACAAAAAAGTCGTCAAAACTCATCATTTAAATGATTTCTCGCTAACATAGCATTAGATATAAGAGGATTTGATTGAATCAAATAATTATTCTCATTGTTAGTCATTTCAAATTGAATTGGTTTGAATTCAGCCAAACATCTTTGAGCTCTTATTTGGAGATTTCGTTGCCTAGAGATTAAAAAATTAATTTTTCCATCAAATTTTGGGATAAACTTTTTTCAATACCTTTTCTTTCTTCTATATAATTGAAATATTAGCGCAAAACTGAAGAGAATATTGAAAATTATTGAGATCACTAATGAAACATATAATAAACCTGACGTCTGGTAATTTTTGATGTAATATGTCTTTTGAAGTCGTGATGAATTACGCAAAATATGACAGTCATTCAACATCTCATTTCTCACACTAAGATTGTTTATAATTGTATCTATCGTGAAATCTAAAGATAATGATTGAAGTGTTGATGGTTTCGAGAGTTCTTCAGACTTTACTGTCATTTGAGAGTTAGAGATTTCCTCAAATAATAGAGTTGAGAAAGTGTTTTGCATTGTTTCGGTGATTAGTGTTGTTGTTTGTATGTCTGCTTCATTCATATTATCTTCAATCGTATGGGTCTGTAATTAAGATTTTTTTTTAAAGAATCTTTTTAATCATTCTTTTTTTAGAAACTACTGTTAATTAATTTATTTACTTAAAAAAGCCAATAAAATCAATTTTTTAAGATGTGTTAAATTTATTTTCTAATCCAAATTATAGTTTTAAATATTTAATAAAATCAATGAAAGGCTCATTTAAATTAATTTTTTGAAAAGAAAATAATTAATCATTTGAGAAACATTAAACCTCTTATCTTAAAACAAAATTCAAAATACTTACAGATTGTGTACATCTTTGACTATTATAATGAGTATTAAGATTATATATAAGTTGAGGACAAACACATCGATATTGATGAACACTTATCGGAAGACAAAGATGAGAACATTTTGAATAAATGCATCTGTTGGTAGAATCGGGCTGAAGAGAAGAGTCAATTATTCTGATCGATTCAATTTCCGCATCAGTTTCCGATTTCACTAAATAATTAATTTGAGTGCCATTGAGACCAAATTTATTAGTTTTAAGTATTGAACTGTGAAAATAATTAGACCAATAAATATCATCACCAAATATATCCATAAAATAAGATAAAGTGAATAATTCACGAGATTCTAAAATAGTTTGCGTATTATTGCCATTGAAATCGATTGAACAAAACTTGAACAAACGCCTATCGATCCAAAAGATTCTTCTCAATACTAAATCAATGGCCAGAGCTATCGGCTCTTTAATGCCATTATCAATGAGCACAGTTTGATTGGAACCGTCTTGTGATGCTCTCATAATTTTGCCTTTTTTAAGTTTATCATCAAAAGCACTCCAAAATATGCATGAATCCAAAGGATTAACACTTAGATCTAAGATTAAATTTCTTGTGTCTCTGATCACAACAAAACCATATTTAGTATAAGTCATATTGAAGACTATGATCTTATCGTCTTCGTTATAATAGACTAAGTTATGTATCCAATCAATTGAAACTCTTAATGAAATCGATTTATTCAACTTTAACAACAGTGTCTTTTCTTTGATTCCTAACAGATTATCATAACTTCAAAAATAATAAACAATTATTAATAATTAATTAACTAAAAGTAATTTATAAGAACTTATTTACCTCTTATCAATCGGTATCACATATAATGCATTTTCAGGCTCAGTCTTTCTCCAGAGAAAAATATTTTCTCTAAAATTAAAATCAATTTCTCCGATATAATTCTTGACACCTGTTGTGTTCACGAATAAATCTGTATCTTTCAAATTGATGACAGACTTAAGTTTTTCAAGTTTAACAATTTGTATATCTTTACGATAAATATTAAATACAAGTATTGGTCCATTAATGATAGGTAATGAACTTGAATATGCCAAATAAATCATAACAATCAATAAAAACACTTTCATTTTAACAAAAATATCATTCCATTAACACTACTAATAACTTATTCATTTCAAATTCTATTTCAAATGAAAACAAATCAGAAATAACATAAAAAACGGAACAATTACTAATTGAATAATCAAGCTTTCACTTTATTTAAATCTACAAATTATTCAAACATTTAAGTTATATTATTTAAAAAAAATTCTAATTCATAAGTTTTATACACAGGACAACTTGTCTAATGTTTTATCTATTTAATGTTATCTTTATCTTTTTAATTTAATTCTCGATAATTATTATAAAGCATTTAGAGCCTAAGAGACGAAGGCTTTACAGATAAAAAAGAAAAGTAAGTTTATAGCATATGTTCTCAGTCTTTCTCAAGGTTCAAACCCCAGGAAAGGGTCATATCTAGATTTTCTTGAATTCTTAAGAAGGGGGCCAAACTCATCCGCTTTAAATGACAATTTTTTCTTGGTTTGGCGTATGCATAATTATTTTTCTTAAAAATTTGCAAATATTCTCAAAATTTTCAAGAGTTTTTGGTCAATAATGCAATAGTTTAGCAAAAATTAATCAAAATGGAAGAATCTATGGCTAAATTTTTCTCGAAATATTTTCTAAATATGTAATAAATTTGCGTAATTACCGTCTTTTTACTGAAATACTTAATTTTTTGAAAAATTGTTGAAAGGTCAGCCCCAACCTAGCCTGGGAAAAGACAGATATACTCATGAACCTAAATAACTGTTGTCTTTAGCCATTACATACTGTAAGTAATAATAACTGTACCGAAATGCAAAAGGGAATAGTTATATGAAAATTTTTCTCATCACACTTAGGAATATACAAGTTTTGACTCTGAAAACTTCGGCCCTTAAGACAGAGTCCAAGTAAGTTAGTATTACTAGGTTTCAATGTATTAAATTCATTATGTGTTTAATGTGATAACTTTATCGATAATAAAATAAGAGTTGTTATCGCTCATGAAATTAATTTCTATTTCTAAGTAATGAAACAGTCACTTCCTCTTTAGAAACAGAATAACTTCCTTCAAGTTATGGATAAACACTATTAGTATTTCAGAAGTTATCGATACTGAAAAATGTTTCAAAAGTTAAGCTATGCTTAAAAGTGTATTGAGCTTACAATTAAAGATAATTCACTGCATTCACTGAAACTATAAGATACACTACAAAGTAAATAAAAAATTGTTACCTACATAAAAACCTACATTCTTACAAATAATAATATCTCTATTAATAAATTTTTCTGAGATATGATATAAATATCAGTGAAAATACAAAGATTATGGCTCAAATAGTCTAATGTTTAATTTTGGCGAATATCCAAACCTGAATTAGCTATAAATATGACAAGCGATACTACTAATGACTGAATCATAGTGAAAGCACTTGTTCTCGTTTCATCCCAGAAGTTAATCAGTAATAACTTGGACTCTGAGAATGCCAGGACTCTTAACTTCTATATGCTTAATTTATGTAAACCTCTTCAAAAAAATGTTATCCTAAATTATTCGAAATGGCAAAAGTTTTTTGCTTTTTTTTGTTCATAAATTAATCACCATTCATATCAATAGCAGCATAAAAATACTCTATTTTGTACACAACCTCTAATAAAGATAGAATGATAGCTATTCACAAAACAATTCTATTCAAATTAGATGGTGTTTAATATAAATTCATGCTTCAAAAGTTTTGTATTATTTTATGATGTTTACAAATAGTTTATAAAAAATATTCGAAAACAAACAAAAATATTTTGAACTATTTGATACATAACAGTAAAATAGAGCCTCGAATATGATTTGGTTGATTAAATTTATATAACTCGACAGGATATTCAAAACGTGATAAAGCATTAACTAAGCTTGTGTTACAGTAATGCATAGACCTTATATGTTTTTCTTGTTTAAATAGCAAATTCTACGATCAAAATATAACAGTCGAAAAATAAAAGTTAATTCTAGTAATCATTGAAAATTATTAATTAGTGGCTATTTTTCCACGTCTTATCAATTCAAAAATATTATTAACTAAAAAGTTTAATTGAACTTTAAGCTAATTTTTTGTGAAACCCAATAGTAATCAATGGGTAATATTTTTGAAATAAAGTTTAATTTCGAAATTTTTTACCATTGTGTTAAGTTTTTGCTATTGATAGTAAACACAGCTCTTATTGTGACAGTTATAGGAATAATAATCTTGAATTCGGATGAAATTGATAGAAAATATTACCCAATGTTTTTATTTGAATCAATACTTATCATTACTTTTTCTTTAATGGGATTAATAACTGTCTCAAAAGAACAATTTGGACTCAATGTTATGTATATTATGTTTCTATCATTAGTATTAATCGCGGCATTAGTTGAATTTGATTCACACGATTCAGTGGCTTATTGTTTGGTTTCTGCTATTATTATTTTGGCTTTAATTTATTTATCGCTTTTGAAGAAGAAAAAACAATTAGAATATGAGAGAAGATTGTTTTCACACAATCATCAAATCAATGATAATGAAGAAAATGATGAAGAATTATAAAAGTCAACATTGCTTTCAAGAGTGTGTAATTTTTAATAAATTTTCTGAATATCAAAACAGTACTTATCAAGTCTTCAAACAGACTCATAATCAATAAAAACTCTTGACATTTAATAAAAAATTATTATTGTTTTAATAAACTTTGAGTAGTTTTAAATAATTATTTAAAACTATGACTGGATTAAAGTGTTAGCCATTCTTTAGGGTTGTTTATCATAATATCATTTATATTTTCATCACTATATCCTCTCATTTTCATTTTTGGCAATACGTTCAATAATATGTGTGAATATCCGTGTCCTCCGTATTTCATCTTAAAATAAATTAAAGCTTAAAATCTGATTTCAAAATACTGTTATTATTTATGACTCACGAGTCTATGTTTAGTATGAATGTCATGAGAAATTGTTATCTTTTTTGAATATCCCTCATCTATAAGTAACTTCAATTGTCTAATTCTTGTGGCATCGTTTGGCATATCAAACACATCACTCACTTCATAATAAGAGACTTCATTTCCAAATAAATCCAATTCACAAAAACAGCCAATTTTTGCGAACTCAAGCAATTCTTCTTCATTTAAAGTCCCTAAAAATTGCATTGACTTAAGATATAAATGGATACAAAAATAAAAACTCAAACTAATTACTTTCCAAATGAGACATAACAGTCTTATCGGTGAGACCACCGGCTTCTTGAAAAATCCTCATTATCTCGTTCGGTGCGTTCGCATTACGTCCCGGATGTATAATAACTGGTATTCCCATCTCTTTCTGCACTTGAGCTGACGCTATCAATACTCTCTTCTCAAAGGGGTCTATCGGCCAACTCGTTCCTATTTCTCCGATAACACCACATTTGATTCCATTTACGCCAACTAAAAGATCGGATTTTATATTGTCATAAATCTGTTCTGTTGTTAATTGAAGAATATCTGATGTCATGGCGGGTGCGACATAAAAACCAGCGCCTGCTATGATATTAACTCCCGATTCCAGTGATATCTGTTTGAGTGCCTCCAAGTTTTTGCCAAAAGTGGTCACTTCAACAACAGTACTTCCATTATTGGACTTAAAGAATTTCATTTCATCAGTTATTACAGATGAAATTTCATGAAGACTGGGGTTATCTTCATGTGAGTACGGGTGGTATGCCGTCCACCAAAGATTTTGTGGACTCACTTTACCTTTATTTAAGTGTTCGTGTTTTGAATTTGGTTTTCTTGGATCGAAACCTTTTGAAACTGATTTGAAATAAAGATGTTCGTGACATAATGTTTGGCCCAAATCATTTGGATCAATCGGACCACAAACTGTTATTCAATTAATTCTGTTAATCTCGTTAATTAATGGACAGGCTTTTATTTCTGTTATTATAATATTCATTTAAAAAACTAAATGTTTGTTTATTGATACTTACAAAAAAATAATGTTACAGAAAATTAAATAATAGCCTTATCGATACATTAATAAATATATATTAGCAGCTAATTAAATACAGACCGGTCTGCACTTTTCCTTTTGGCAAATCTTGCGATATATTCATTTAAGAGACAATAATTATGAGCTCACTCTGACTTATATTTTGGAACTATAAATAACTACAACATACAGAATACTGACTCGAATAAGAGACCTAATTATGTAAAATGACGATTCAGTCAAATGAAATGATTTACAAAACAAAGATAAAAACACGAATCAATTTAAACTTACAAAGCAATAGATTTCGGTTTCAACAAATATGTTATTCAACTCACTAAATATTTACATGATTCGCGTTTTTGTTTAAACAAGTTTTAATATTTATTAGGATTCATTTTTGGCTGTTTTCGCTCACTTTAGTTTAAATAATTTCAAAAATATTATATATTTGAAAGTTTTTATAATCTAGGGTTTCAGTTAACCTCTTCATTAATATTTGACAAAATTGAATTTGACATCAAGACCAGACTCTTCATGCAATTGATAGCCTTGAGTTGATTACAAACTTGAACTTAATATCAAGTTTAAGGTCTCTTTATCTTACATGTAAAATAAACTTATTTAAAACTGTGCTCTTATTGTTCAGATTTTCAAGCGAGTGGTGTTTGTATTTATAAACCAACAAAAAACTTAATTTTCAAGTTATTTAAAAAAAACTAAAGCCGAAAATGTTTTCTTATTTTTATCATTAGTTTGATTTATTAGAAATATTTAATATTTTACTGTCATTTATATTTAAATAAAAGCTCAATCAAACAAATTTAATAAATTATATTAGAAATAATCTAAAAAATTATTCAAACTTTTTATACTTCAATTTTCTCGAACCGAAGCTGAATCAGTCTTTCGACTTTCTTTTACGTATTTTTCGAGATGAACTTTTAGATTTTTTACTTTTACTCGATTTCCTACTCTCAGTTTTTTCTTTTGAGTTTGATTTCAATTCATTTCTTTGATTCTCATTATCGATGTCTGATTTGGATTGTTCCAGATTTTCATTTGTCCTGCATTTGAATAATTAGTTGAAAGAGTGTTCGTGAGCGTTACTCTTGATGTTTCGCGAAGAGTCGCTTCTTTAGGTTTTAATTTTTTAGACCTTTTATTTTATAAACGATTCCAATTAAACAAGATAACAGACAGACAACTGTTATCAGACTAACAGTGACTAAAAAAGCAATAGCAATCATAATCCAAATTTTCGTTTGATTACTATCGGGTATTCGCTATAAAACGAACTCAAAGATTTGCAGTTAAATGAGATAAGAAAACCATTTTTTAAGAACTCGATATCTGAGTTGACTGATCAGCAAATCTTATTATTCACTTTTATTCATTTTATTTTTTATGAGTAACTTTACAAAAGTAGTGTTTAAATAAGGAGATT
>JAQFXV010002466.1:0-10336 GCA_034694065.1 Camisia spinifer
CCCCCCCCCCCCCTCTCTCTCTCTCTCTCTCTCCCTCTCTCTCTCTCCCTCCCTCCCTCTCTCTCTCTCTCTCCATTATTTATAAACTTTTAGTATTGATATACATTGATTGTATAGTTTATATTGTAAAATATTGTTCATGTTTAACACCTGTTGAGCGATCACATAAATTGGATATTTTCATGCTTTTCATATTTATTCCATGAATATTATTATCATTTTTATAAGTTTAAATATTGATTCTATGACCAAATGTCTTATTTCGTCTTTTCATTATATTGAGGACTCAATTCCATTAATTCATAGAAAATTTAATTTGATGTGAAAAATAATTATTCATTACTTGTTTATTGATTGAAACCTAAAACTTGTATGAATTTGTAAGAAAAATCGTTTAATGTTCGAAAATGTGATACAAAACAGGTCATAATTCTGAAAATATTGAGTTCTGCTTCTGTTTAGTCTTAATATTTTACGATTATTCTCAGATTTCATGAACAAATATGAGCTTAATCTGAATTTAAAAAGTTTTAAGCTATAACTCGAGATTGAGAGTCAATGAAGCCTTTGCTTACTTTCATAACTGATGCTTAACTGAAGTTTGGAAACTTCTAGTAATAAAGATTACCTCCTGTGCAAAAGTGGTATATAATTGCAATAATCACAGTATTAAAGATTATTTACCGAAAGCTATGATTCCAATCGATTCAGTAATACCATTACCAACAAATTCATACGCGTCATCACTTGTTGGACTGAAAGTAATTCCAGTGATATCTTAAATATAGTTATTTCGTGCGAGAAA
This sequence comes from Camisia spinifer, assembly GCA_034694065.1. Lineage (NCBI taxonomy): Eukaryota > Metazoa > Arthropoda > Arachnida > Sarcoptiformes > Camisiidae > Camisia > Camisia spinifer. The sequence goes on from JAQFXV010002466.1 coordinate 806, forward strand.
TCAATTTACTTACACTTTATCTGATAGAGTTTCGATTCGAAATAAGATAAAAAATAATATGAAAAAAATGAAAAGCATCGAAATAAGGGATACCTTTAATAGAAAAATATTTCAGAATTTTTGCATTTTTTGATTAGGCTCATGTCGAATATGATAGATATTTATAGATATTCATATCAATCATTATCGACTTGTTTTATGTTAATGAATACTTTATTTAATTTGGAAATATTTCTGTATAATGAAAGCGGAAAAGTGACGAATAATGAACAAATAAATACAACAGAATTACGATTTCCAAACACACTGTTTCTTGAAACTAAACAAAATATTAAAATTAATTATTAATCATTCTATTGAAGACAATTAATATCATTGATTTAATGACAATTACCATTAAAAATCCTGATAAGACACTTTGTAATGGTATCAGCAATGATCACATTATAACTAATCATAGCTATAACAAAAATTTCAGGTATTTTGTAAGAAATTATTGTTCATATAGAAAATTATTCGAACGTTTTAGAAACAAATCAATTTCTTACCGATAAATGGATACAGAAATTGGATAAACGTCAAGAGCCAAAAGCCGGGTGAACCCCAGGCGGCTCGCACTAAATCCTTTGAATTTTAATTAATATGGATTCAGCCTTAACATTATATATTTTCTTAAATGAAAAAACTCAATAATTAATTATTATTCAAAGCTAATTACCTGATAAGTGTTGACTCCGACTATATTTCCCGCTTTCACCATGATACATAGCGAATAATCAGTGATTATAGCAATCATCTAAGGTTTTGCAATTCAAAACTTTCAATAAGATAATTGTTTTGTTTAAGATAATGATAATTAGACAGAAGACATACCACTATTAAAAAGATGCCTATTCCAAAGCCTCCAGTTCTAAGACTATATGGTATACCTTAATAACAAATCGATCGTATATAGACTGGCACTTATTTATAAAGGTATTAGGAGTGAGACATTTAGAGAAAAGGTCGAAAGGTTATGAATTGTATAAATGAATGCGATGAGACCTACCAATAACTCCCGAACCAATAATTGAATTGACATAATTGAAGCCTGTCTGATGTAAATTACTGGTCGGCCCTAATCTATTACATGTCGGCTCTAAAACCAGTTGCTTTGTATCGCGAACATCATAGCTATTAGTTGTGATTTGTGATGAAGTTTCGTCATCACCCTATTCAAGCATTTATATAATAGCTTATTATTCAACCATCAATTTTGCTATAATTTTATTATTTAATTTATTTATACAGAATAAATGCATTCTTTTAAGTTTAAAAATAATTAATGTTTATAAAAGTAAGTATAAAGTGAACATATTTTACATTAATTCTATTAATTCTATAACAATTTAATATTTCTCTCAATGACATGATTTTTTGATTAAGTATTGAAGATTTGGAATAAATGTGAATGTTTCTCAATTATAATCAAATATTAACATTTGAATAGTATGTGCTCTAACAACTAAAATCAGAAATCCTGTTATTAATATTCATAATAAAGAGCTAAAACACTTGCTATAAATATTATATCAAAAGCTACTGAAAACTGAATGACATTTGAAATGATTTTTGGCTACAAATGATGAACAATACGGTTGATTGAATTGATAAATTTGAGTAATAATAAGCAATATTAACAATAATGATTTACCTTATTAGAGTTCACTGAACTTATTTGTGATGTTTCTTCAAGAATATAAGTGTTTTCATCAGCAGCTGCCATATGGGGAACTGTTTTGCTAACAATTGCAAAAGTGTCACACAATTCGATTAAACTTATTTGTATTGTTTTTTGTGTTCAATATTCTTACGTAATACTGACATATATTTTATATAGACTGATAGCAAATATATTCCGTACGAACTCTGAAAGTGACAGCTTTTCTCTTAGATCTTATTGAAAGCGCGCACTCGTGTTCACACAATTCCTCTCTTCATAAAATTCGATCAATAATTATTCTGAGTTTCTCAGAGTCGTCACTATTTATTCTGTATCACACTTTGATCTTATGCTTGTATAGTGTGTAAAATCTTACACTTATTTCCGAAAGTCGTTGAAAACACAACTTAAATAACTTGAAAATAACTTCATATATTATTCTCACTCTTTTGATTGCAAATGTAATCAATGATAGAAAAAATTGACTTTGTTTGCACGTTAATTAACAAAATTCAACGCTTTGTTTGACAATCAGGTCAAGCATTTTACTGCCTTTTCTTTGAAACTAACTATAGGATAAATCTTAAAGATATTTATCGGATTACTTTTGGAAAATCTATGATAAAAATTGAGGTTTACTTCTTGTCAGTGATTGCATTCATATGTTATTGCATTTGTGTTGTATTACATAATGCGATGAATACAAAGTTATAATAATTATTGTATTCCGTTTTGCTATTGAAAAATGACAGTCAGAAAAGCCACGTAATAATGCTTTTGAATGTAAATATATATAATTCTATGGCATTAATGATAGTGAAAAGTAATGCTAACTCTTTAATAGAATGAATTTGAGGTCATGCGTGGTTTAGTTTTGATGCAACAATGGTTAAGATAGAGTTTTGCATCAATATGTTTTCACCCACTAATCGAGTCATATTTTCCCCATATTTTCAGATTTCAAATTTAGAAAATTTAAAACTCAATCAGTTGATTGACTTTTCTTACGGAAATGATTCTTATTATCGCTTTGATTTTTTTCTCTGATTAATTAACTTATGAATTATGCAGAACTATACCTTCATCAAAGCGTTAAAAGAGGTCTTTACACAATCCCTTCAATAATCAATTGCAAGTCTCTAGACTAAAATCTTGAATTTCTACTAAGTTAGCCATTAAAACTCATACAATACTTCTTTGAAATAAATTTCAATAATAAGTTCAATTTCATTTCCTTCCCCACCAACAACTTTGTTTCCGCTTTGTCTCAATTATGGCAACTATTATTCAGTCCAATCCTACATAAAAACCTTGATATTTACAAGTTATGCCAAATATATCATATCTTTAAAATTACTTTCAATCTTAATTCAAGTTTTATTTAATATTGGCTCCAATCAAATGCAACATTTTCTCAATTGTTCAAAACGGGGTTTCACAACAAATATTTAATAATTTGCTTTTTGAATCAGTATCGAGTTGTCTCTGATTTTAATGAGTTCAAACATTTTAAAAATTTAAATCGATTTTAGTGTTTGAGATTTTAATTATGATAAAAATAGCTTATCATTCAATAATTTCTCACATTCATTTAACCCTAATCTAAACTCTATTTGCGTAATACTAAAAAAATTATTGGAATATTATTCCTTCTTGAGATAATTATGATTTTTTAAAACTGTTTTCAATACATTTAAAAGCACTAAACATTTTTTCAATTCGAATGATATAAACAAGAAATTTTGAATAAAAACTACCAAAACTTTACCAATTGAAGCCTTGAATGTTTTTAATTTTTTTTAAGAATGCTTAGTCTGTATTTGAGCCATAAGTTTAAAAACGAGAGTTTGATAGTTTTAAAAAAGCTTATTGAATATTAACTTTTCTTTTCGCTTCAAATAATCTCTTTCTTTAAATGACTTCTACATTCTTGATTTTGAAGCTAAAGAATTTTCGAGATTCAAATGTAGTTCACGATATACCCAACACCAAAGGTTGCTCAACACTAATAATTAGAAGTTATGAATCAGTTCATCAATTACATAAAATTAAGATTAGCAGCAATTTTTTTTTCAAAAATTCGAAATTCTTTTCCCTATTTGGAAATATAGTTCATATTTCCTTTTATTTTACTTTAGTTTCTAAAGATAATAACTTATAGTCCGGAATAATTCCTTTCGAGAAAATAATCGAATCAAACTCTTAGAATACTTTTATATCAATAAGTTTTCAAAGATATTTGGATTTCAAGATTTTACTGGATTTCTACGAAATAATTGTGAAGCGAAAGCTTCATTTGAACTAAATATTGTTGAAAAATATAATTTTCCATTTGATTTTGACCTGCGGCCCATCGGTTGCGGCCCTGAAGCCAAAATGAGTTTGCGATCACTTAGCTATACAAATACAGAATCTCATTTATTTTTGTTGTTGTATATCATCAATCATTAAGCTTTATTCCAAAATAGTTGTGATAAGCAAATCATAACATAATTGAAATTATTCTGAACATTCATTTTCAAACCCAGCCAAAAATGGCATTTTTACAAAGATTTTATCTCACAATTAATTGAAATTCCTATAAATTATTTCATTGCATTTTTGAGGAAAAAGTTTTGATTTATTCTCGTTTTAAATTATATGTTGCATGTGATGCGACTCAATTAAATCTATATGAGTTGTCACAATTAGTTATGTCACATATTAAGTGATTTGCATTGATTCCAATTAGTGAAGACTTCAAGTATTGTAAAATTAAATATTTATATACTATATGAATACTAATCATTCGGAAAATTTCACAATAAACCTTTGACTAAAGCTGTTTCAGTTGATTTAATTATTTTTATTGAACAAATTTGAAAACTTATTTCATTTGATTTCTTTTTAGCTATGATATGATCGCACTCTATGCAGGTTTCAGTGCAATGTATTAAATGCTAAAACCACAAGAGTCTCATTTATTATGAAGTTTACTTCTATATTGTACTCAATATATAATATGAATTTTTGTTTGGTATTAATAAATAAGAGAACAAGTAATTGAATTAAATTTACTGAAAATTAAAATAAATTTAGATAATAATTATTATGAAATATAGTTCAAGTTAAGAAAATAAAATAATAGGTAATCATTTTATGATTCATATATTGTTATTCTCACTTCTGATGCTATAATATTTTGCGTTTTTAGTAAATTGAATAGTTCTCAATTTATTTATTTTTTTCTAAGAAATGGGCGTTTAAGCGAAAATTTGTTAGCATTGAGCATGTCATGAATCCTTTATCAATTTAATTCGTAAGTTTAAATGAACTGATTAGCAGTAACGTTACCATCAAATTGATATGAGATGAGGAAGACTATATTTATGCTGAGATAAGCAACAATTCCTCAGAACTATAATAAATAAAGCATTCATCAAATTATTTGAGCATAAAGTTCTGATATCGTTATTTATATATTGCATATAATTTCGAACAAGTAATTCTCAGAGAAAACCAAAAATATTAAACCCGATTTTGATTAGATTAAAAGCACTGATATTTTAAGAGAAAATAATGCATAACTGAGACATTTTTTTCTAAAAGCTGTTCTTTTTCAAAGGAACTCAAAAATTATGGCGAATCAAAATTCAAAAATTATACGTTTTACAAATTGTCATATATTAAGAGATCATCAAATAATTCGAGAAGACTTATGGGTTCGCGACGGGAAGATTGCAAATCCAGAGCCAATATTTTATTTAGAGAAAAGAGTGGCTGATATTTCAATAGATTGTAAAAATATGTTGATTTCTGCCGGTTATATAGATTTACAAATTAATGGTTAGTCTTTGAAACTTAGGAATCAAGTTTTTAATACTTTTTTAATAATACAAACTTAAGAGTTTATTCAATTTATCGAATTTTTAGGTGGTTTTGGTTATGATTTTTCAAATCCTAATATCAATATAGAAGAGGCGATACAAAAAACAGCGATTGGATTATTAAAATACGGAGTGACAGCATTTTGTCCAACATTAGTAAGATTTCTCTTTATAACTAGATTTTAGTAATTCAAAGACATATTCTTTGAAATCACATTCAATAAAGAACCTGAAACTTAGAAACTATATTAAGCTCGAAATTAAGATTCAATGTTAACATTTGAAGTTGAAGTGAATTTGAGAAATAAATTAATCCCAAAATGAATACTAATTACTAAACATAGGTTATGAATATTGATCCAAATGATTGTTCTATTGATATAATAGAATAAACTTTTGATGCATTACAGGTGACTCAACCGCCTGAATGCTATCACAGAATATTACCACAAATCAAGAGAACTGCTGGAAGTAAAGAATTCGGTGCAACTAATTTAGGCGTTCATTTGGAGGGACCGTTCATTAGTTATGACAAGAGAGGCGCACATCCTGTTAAATATATTAAAGGAGAACCAATCAATTCTTTCAATGAAGTCGAAGAAATGTACAAATATTTAGACGATGTCTCGATTGTCACAATAGCTCCAGAACTGGATAAAAGCGGGGAAATAACGAGAGAATTAGTAAAACGTGGTATAACTGTATCACTCGGACATTCAATCGCAACATTAAAAGAAGGCGAGAAAGCCATCAATAGTGGAGCAAACTTTATAACCCACTTATTCAACGCAATGCTACCCTTTCATCACAGAGATCCTGGACTTGTAGGGCTTCTGACTTCCAGTGAAGTTAAGACACCAATTGTTTATTACGGTTCGTGACTTGACTTTCAATAATTAGGTCCAAATGTGTTATGAATTTGCAATTGTTTTCTTTAAAAGGCATTATAGCTGATGGTATTCATACACATTACGCAGCCCTTAAAATTGGGTATAAATCTAATCCTAAAGGAATGGTTTTAGTGAGTGATGCTATTTCTGCGGCTGGTCTCGAATCAGGCACTCATAGAATTGGTACACAAGAGGTGGAAATTAAAGATAACAAAGCATTTATTGCCGGCACTGATATTCTCTGCGGTTCAATCGCAACACTAGACTATTGTGTAAGACATTTAAGACAAGTGACGGGTTGTACTAAAATAGAAGCCATTGAATGCGCGACATTACACGCGGCGCAGGTTTTGGGCATTTCTCACAAAAAAGGAACCCTTGATTTCGGCGCTGACGCAGATTTCATAATACTAGACAATCAACTCAATGTTTTGGTCACTTTTATTTCTGGAACGTGTGTTTTCAAAAGTGATAATAATATATTCAATATAATAAACGACTAAATTCTTAAATGTTATACATTTTTAAAATATAAATTTTATAATTAATAATTATTTACGTCTCAATCAAGAGTAATATTTACTTAACTATTGACTTGAAATTATAGATAAAAACTTGATTTTATTCATTGATTATTTCCTCAACTCTTACTAAAACACTTTCTATCAAATCAAAGTTCTGGAGCGCCAGTAAAATAATTCTGTGTTTGTGATCATTCGGCAAATTGGGAAGCATTCCATTCTTACCAGCGATTCGTACTTCAAAATTAACGCCTTTTTTAATATCTTGCGTTCGCTTTTCTTTCAATTTGCATAATTCCAGTTTGTAATGAGCTCTCGATAAGTCAATTGCTTTATGCAATGGTTTCAACAGATTATCGTTAATAATACTTACGATATCCCAAATCTTCGTCTCATTCTTTACTTTATTATCTCTTAAGCAAATAAATCTGATTATATTCAAAGTGGCGAATATAGTGTCGTTTTGTTCTAATAAATCAGTGGCCACTCCGTCAGGAAGTGATGAATTGATCGCAGATTTGATCATTCGTTGCAAATTTGTTCCAAAAAATACTTGATTAGTGAACATAAAGTCTTTATACAATCCAATGACCAATCCTTGAAGACCTGAATGTTGTTGAGGTTGTGATAGAATTGAATACAATATTCTATAGCGTCCGTTACTATCGAAGGAAACGACCAGAGACTTAAACAGGTTTAGAGCTCTTTTTCGATGACTTTCAATTGTACTGTAGATCATAATATTGATGAGTGACTTCTCAATAGGTATTTGTCGGATCAGATCCAAGAAATTGGCCTCAAGTTCACAATCATTTATTCGAGACAATAGGGTTTCTGCTAATAGTAATCCCTTCTCATAAATAAGACAAACCCTTTGCTTTAGTAATACGTCAATGAATTGTAAGTGAACTCCAAATACATAGACATGAGTGTAAACACAGGGAAGGAAATTAATGACAGAAACACTTTCACTCATCACTAGATATGAGATGTTAGCCATCGCTGACATAAATGAATCTTTTGTTAGTTCAATGTCTGAATTATCAGAACATTTATTATTATTATTGAGAGAAGTTATTAAATCGATTCGTTCGAAAAGTACATAAAAGTTTGACTGCAATCTAGAGATCAATTGAACCGCTTTTGAGGCGATTTCATGTGATTCGCAATTAGTTTCAGAGCTTAAATCCAAATGAACTAATGGGTGATCCAGTAATCGTATCAATGATTTCAATAGAATTGATCTTTGAATTTGAGGATCAGATGTTTTACTGACATTAGTATTACTTGTATTATAAGAATTGTATTTAACATTATTATTAATCAAATTAATTGAACTATTTTTGGTGACATCGACTTCATTAACAAAAGTTTCAATGAATTTGATATAAAGGGGTAAAACACTATTGATTTGTTTGACATTTGAATCATTTTGAATGAATAGTTTTTCTTTATCTTCAAACTGATAGTCATCTAGAGTTTCGACATTAAGTTTATTGATGTGAGCGTTAAGAGTACTCAAAACCCATTTAAGCGTTTCGTTTCTCTTTGTCGGCAATTGTATTAACACGCATTCCAATGGCTTTAATATAGCTTTAAAACAATTATTATCACATCTTTTGCTCTTATCGTCTTCGCTATTATTTATTGAAATCGTATCGCATTCTAATTCAGCCAAAAATGCGATTAAAACCTCTTTAGGTTTACACAAAACACTCACTTCTAATAGTAATTGTTCGCAAATATTAAATGTTTTAAATCTAAATTGATTGAGACCTCGAAGTCTATTACATATTAATGGTATTAAATCCCAAATAATGTCATAATCGGTTGCAATTAATTGTTTCATTTGTTCGTTTCTGAACAGTTCTAACGCTTCTCTCATCTTATGTTTGTCTAAATATGACTTCAATTGTGTTAAAAACATTTGCTTCACATCTATTGATGACATTTCTCTATAATTTATATTATTATTATTTACTTATAATTTAATTCAATTAATTATTAATACTTTTAAAGGCTTTTAATGTAAACAAAATTTATATTTATTATGAAATGTAATTCAATATTAAGATAAACTGTGGGTTAAGTTATGGCGAAAATAACAATTCATTATATGATACACACGTTGTTGTCATGTGTGATGTCATGTGATTTGTATTTAATAGTATTTAATAGTATTGCACACAAAACAGTGACAAACAATCAAATAAAACACATCCTATTTGAAAACGATTCGATTACGTGATTTTTAGTATTATTTTCAACACTTCCAAATTTAATTCTTTATTTTGATTGGAAAACAATATTTTAAAAATCTTAATAATCAACCAGGAATTCATTTTCTACATAACAACAGAAATACTACTCAAATATGTTCATCACTAGTGGACACACATTTTGGTTTGACTTTTGACCGAATTGTTATATTTATTAATATTAAACAATATTTAAATTAATATAATTTATATTTATATTGAAAGAATGTCCGAAACTGTAATCAATAAATATGAAGCAACTGTAGTGACAGGTCTTGAATGGATTTCAGCCGA
>JAQFXV010002467.1:0-10336 GCA_034694065.1 Camisia spinifer
AAAATAAAATCTAAAATAATATAATAGATATGTTAGGGATAACTCATTAGAGGACTTCTTTACTATCCGTCTTCATATGTTTTCAACAAATTTTGATAGAATGACATTGCGTACAATATATGATGATTTGAAAAGAAAAATAGCCTTAACTTATAACTTGGGCTATATTTAAAACAAGCGAATTGTCATATCAATGAAACATAATTTTTAAAACTTATGCAAAGGTTTTTTCTTTTAAATGGTCATTTGTAAAGTGGATGCAATACTAATATAATCACAAAATTAGAATTTATTCAATTAATGGCTAAAAGTTTTACTAAAAAATCATTTTAAAACCAGATCAATAAATATTAGCAAATAGTTTACTTCTTTATCAAATTTTGAGCAAATATTCAATAAATCCTTTGATTGCTTTTCAAACATTTAGGAATTCATAAACTCATTAGTAATGAGAGTTACAATTAGTTGAATTGATATCAAAATGTTTTGTAAATCACATATCAATTTCACTAATAGTAACTCTCATTACTAATGAATAATGAATAAACTTCAAAATTCTCAAAAGCAGTCAAAGGATTTATTGAATATTTACTCAAAATTTGATAAACGAGTAATTTTGGCAGAAATTGATTGATGCTTAATATATTTTCGAAGGTAAAATTCGAAAATGTAGCCAATTTTCCTTTAAAAATTCAATATCCGTTTTTGATCAAAAATCTAAAATTTATTATTATTAGGGTCTAGATATAAAACTGAAAAGTGAGGAAAAGAATGGGCTCTAAGTTCAAAATTTAAGTAAAATTTTTTCATTATAATTCAAACTTTCATCACTGAACTGAGAAATTCTAGTTTTGTCGACTAATTGATAGACCAAAAAATTGTTTATAAAAAACATGAATATTTTGATCCTTTGGGTCAACTTTGATATAAAAATATAAAAGTTAATAAATATTTGTTATGGTTTAGATTCAATTTATTTTTCGAGCTTAACATACTAAAGAAATCTTATAACTGAATTAGTAAAAGCAAATAATTGATAATAATGTCTAAGAAATCCAGCGGATAATTCGGAATCAACTTTCAAGTTGTGCTCATTTCCTTTTTGAACGAAATTGATTTTTTCAAATCAAAGTTAAAAGATTAAATTTTCATGCAGTGAATGAGGCGTTACATCGAAGATATACACTGAGAATTCAAAATGTGATTTTTTCGAAAATTCATAGAGAATGTGCTTTGCTTTGAAGTTTTTAGTCAAGCATTCCTTCATTTGACTTTTAGTTCTGCATAAACAAAATTTAATCTCTGGAAGTGTTTGCGTCTCAATTTTGGGGAAATTATTCAATTTGATTGCAAATAACAAAGTCTTTAATAACGAATATTATCAGAGAATAACTTCAATCTATGAATTGAATTTTGATCGTAATATGCTTTCATAGATTCTATAAATATAAATAATGGATTGAACTTAAATATTGTTACTCTTATATAAATTGATTTAATTTTGCATTTCTTGAATCCTTCATTTCTTCAGTGATTTTAAAAGAAATAGATTAAAAATGGTTGAAAAGGATTACATTAGTTTCTAAGTATAAACTGATTTTTCAATTTTCAAGCCTCTAATTGTAATTTATAAGTCATTTTATCAAAAAATCTGTTGTTAAGAATCCTCTAATGAAGTTGTCATCTATTTGAAAACAGTTGTGAGAAATTAAGAGCATAATGGCTATTAATTATATGGTAAAGGCTTTTATATTTTAGTAAAATTTCTATTATTTTGACAAAAGACTTCCTATGAAGTTTAGAGGGATATTTTGTGCGAGAATTTATGATTACTGGTTTGTTAATATTTGTTTCAATTGAATATTCTTATTAAAATCAAAATTGATCGTGTTCATTTAGGTATTAATGGGATGTTCATAATTGAATGTGTCACATGAAGTAGGTAATAATTTGACAAGCATAATTTGTGATGCTTAACCAACCATGAGAATATTTCAAAATATTTTTCAATTCAAAAAATCAATTTGATTTACAATCAAACTATATTTATTCCATCATTCATTAAAAGCTACAGTTCTATGAAATAGAAATTTGTATATTATATAACAGTAATACCATATATTATAAAAGAGTCACGCGTTATATTTCGATTATGAACTGTGCGTTAAATCCTTTTCAATCTATTTTTCATAGTATCGCATATATGCATGAATATATTCCCATCGATTTTCGAAAAAGCTCTATTTATTATGTGAGCCGTTGTGTTAATGATCTTTGAGGGAAATTTGATTTCTGAAAAATTGTAATTCAAGTAGATTTTTTGATTTCAAAGCTTCCTTTATTTAAAAATGAGGACACTTTGAAAACTTGAACCATTATAATGAAATAGTAAAATACATTTTGATAATGAAATAGTTTGTTTTTGAAGATTGTTTTTCATATTCCTAAAGCTCTTATTTGAATTAGAATTGAAATAAGAAAAATAGTTTAACTTTTGTTGAAAAGCGCATACAATGAATAGATAAGAATAAAAAACAGACTCAAAAACTCTAACTTACATGTTTGCCATATTTTCTGAATAAAAGTGAATGGAAACCAAAAAATAATAATCTCTAACACAAGTTCAGGTGCAATACGTGACTGACAGAGAGATGAATCTCGTAATAGAACACATACTCTTTTATATCAACGAATAAAAATGATAACCATTTTTGATTGATTGGCTAAAGAATTCAATATTCTTTCTAAAGATAGAATTTAATTCAATTTCAAAGTTCTGGATATCTGATAAAAAGCTTAAGAATAGAGTTATCTCAAACTGATATTATCTGAAGATTAATTCATAGATAGATAAAACGGAAACATGATTTGAATTGTACAGTAGTTTACAACCCATGCAAAGACACTCTGATGAGCAAAATATCAATTGAAATATTTGTTTGTTTAAAAGCTTAAAGCCTAATATATGCTAAAAATAGATAAAATCACCTTAACTTGCATTTATATTATGTAAAACATATACAATAGATAAATAAAACGGCATTTAAGAGCTATGAAAAGATCGCATAACTTGAAAAATATTGAATTGAAAAAACTGTTAAAAATTTTGAGAATCTGAATAAAATACTATTGGAATATATATGGAATGACAAGTATATGAATTACACTCATTTCCTTTTTTCTATTCAAGATATGAGTCTCAAAGACGACGACAACATAGAAGTGCCACAACATCTTCGATTGAATAAAACAATGATTTTTATTAGCCTTATAGAAGTTGTCACATAAAAGATAACTCTCGTTTATTTTCTTCTAAAGAAAACTCGAAAGAATCGCAAACATAAGAATAGTGAAAACCAGAAATAAATAAAATAGTTTAAAAAGACTGATGCCTGTGATGCCTAACCATTTAAGAATTAAAATACTTTTATCGAGAATAGAGCACATCGTATTACACGCTCTTTCGGTGGATGTTGTTATGGAAACACTTACGTGAGAGTTGGACTCAAAGAAAGAAGAGAGAGAAAAACCCAGAGACAGATAGAAAGCCAGAGAAGGGTTTCAAAAGCGATGCATTCAATGTTTCATAGCTTTTAACTTCATTCAACTCGAGAAATAGCATCGATATTATAATAGCAGATAAACTCATATTTTGATCATATCTTTGATTTATTGATATTTTTAAAGCAAAAGCAGTGATAGAAAAATAAACTGAAGCAGAAAAAGAATAAATGATTATAAAATTACTGTAAAATAAAATGTCAGACGAATTGATAGCAAGAGGTTTACCAGCTTATTTGGCTGACAATTATGAACAATGTAAAAATGAGCCTTTTGAGAACTGTATTTTAGATTTTGATGTCACTATTGATATCGATGAAGCGGAAGATTTTAATGACTACTCAATGTATGAAAACAGAACTGGTCTCGCAGAAGACATGAAGTTTCTCGCAAGTATGCCAGAGCTGTGTGACATCACCTTTCTTGTAGGTACGAATTGAATTCTTTATCAATCAATAAATCATTTCCAACTAAACACATCAAGACAAGGGTTTCCAAATTCTTCTAAAAATCATTCTCATTCAATCAATTTATTTTTACTCTTAGTCTAAATCCTGTCAAAATAAGATATGTTGAAAAATGTTTGGAAATATCCGGCTATTTGTTTTTGTTAAGGATATCACCGTTTAATCTGAATTATATTTTATTTATGAAGACTTTGAGTAAAAGTTAATAAAAATTTGTGAAAAATTGAATTTTTCAGGTGAAACTCGGGAGCCAGTGTGTGCAGTGAAGGCGGTGTTAGCAGCACGAAGCAGGTGATTCAACAATCTTATTTTAGATTTCAACAATCTCATTTTAGATTTCAACAATCTTTTGTGTTAGATTTATGCAAATTAGAATAACTTCACACAAAACAATGTATTCTAAACTATTCAACACTTTTGTTACACTAGTGTTTATTCTGCTATATAAAGCAGCCATAGATAGGAAAAGATTGACTTAATTTGATTAAATTTATTTCGTGTATAAATATATTTTGCACAAACTATAGAGTTTTCCACAAACTATTATATGGCCAAAAGCAGCACCAAATTCCAGGCACTACTAACACAGCGAGTGGTAATGCTAAAGAAACTGTTGCCAAGAAAAAAGAATCGCCGAAAGACACAAAGTTAAAGCTTTTTTTGAAACGTAGCTCTGAACCAATATTAAATGGATTGCCTTTTAATCAACAGCAGGTTAGATATAAACCAAATAAGTTTAACGTTTAGTATTCTATGCATCGCATCACTGGCTTTCATCAAAACTGTTTAATTTTTCCTTTCATTCACAAATGAGCCTTTTACTTCAAAATGTACACTTTTGAAGAATCCACATAATTAAAGGTCCTAAAACTAATAGATAGAAAAAACTTTTGCATTAGTCATCAAAGTTTTGAGTCATCGAAACTCTTATCATCTAAAAATCCATTGAAAAAGTTCAATCTTAAGTTTGAACTTCAATTCAGTGATAAGAAAAAATATTAAACTCAAAAACTATCGCTTATTAATCGGCACATTTTTTATCTTAATTGATAAAAGTTTTGAAAACCTAACAATATGAGAACCTAATGACTCAACTATTACTCATATTTTGTTTTAAAGTTAATATTTCTTATAAGCCTTTTCTATATTTTGAGGCTTCAAAAGTGTACATTTTGAAGTAAAGGCTCAAATGCTTTATCTCTTTTCATTATTTTTCTTTAACTATATATCTATTTCTTTTTCTCGTTTCATTTCAATTGTGATTCTGGAGCACAGCCTTCAGTACAAACACATCAAACAATGATAATTGAAGAGTTTGAACCCGATGTGTTTCGCCAACTTATCGAATATATTCATACTGGATGTGTGACATTGCAAGCAAGAACATTATTAGGTAATTGTGTTGACATTTCTTTATACCTCTACTTCTATAACTACAAAACAAACTCAATTATATTCTCGATGCATGAAATCTATTAAACCTATTTGTTTTTAATCCACGATTTTATTGCTTATAGAAAATGATTTCAAAACACGCATATTTATGTTTTAATTATTCTCTTTTCATATTATCCGTTCAAACCGATAATTACTTATTATTATGCCATAAAATTATTTCATTTCAAATTAGATCAGAATGTTTTTCTTTCTTTTATTGACAACTTTTAAATACAATTTTATGCCCTTAAGAACAATGCCAAAGAAGACCCTTAAAATATTTCAATTAAATTTTAATTTGAAAAATTCAAACTTGTTCTCAGAAATCATATTCAGAAACATGTTTTTAGATTATATTTCGTAACTTTAATAGATTTATTAAAAGAAAATTTTAATAACTTTTCTTTAGAAAAGCGTATTTTTATATTTCCCTGAATTTATTTAAACAATTCATTCAATTTTTGAGTAAATAATTCACAAGGATTCAAACTTTTGAGTAATTTTGAAAAACTATTTTGTGAAAATAAAAAAGTTACGGTGTTTTGATGTTTATCTTATTGTATGAATTTCTTCTCTTTCAAAGTAAATATAATTTTTTATTTGCTTTCATAGGGAAAAACTAACATTTTTTGCATGTGAACAAACACTTAGGAAAAGAGTTTTCCATTTGAGTTTATAATTGCAAAAATATAATTCTTTTTTCTTTAATAATCCATTTACGATAAAGACATAAATCATTTCTTGTTGACTTATGTTTTTAGTATAATAATCAAAAATAAAGAGTTAGGAAAACTCTGTGAGTTGTGTCAGTTTAATCCTTGAGTTTTTCAAAGTATTAAATAAAGTTTGAGCTCAAAATATTTGTTTTTTTGGATCGAATGGAAAGATACGAATATAACTAAAAATAATATTTTCACTAAATTTGAAATATTGATTTTGAATATTTAACTATATGAACTTCAAGAGAAAAGGAAATTAATTAATTATATTCCCTGTTAAAGTATTTATGGAGATTAAATAGAAGTCTAATTTAGTCTTCCTTAGTCTTCCATTAAATTTTCATATCATTCAACTGATTTTGATGTCTATTTATTTATTATTTATTTAGAGCGGCTTTATTTGCCTTTTCATATTGATATTTACAGTCAGAATATGAACTAAGTTAATGAAAAATCTGAACTATGTTTGATTATACTTTCTAATATAGATCATAATTCTTGGTGATTGTGCACGTTTGTTATCATAAAAATTTTAGGGTTTTAGTGCTCGTGCCCGCTATTGAGCATCAACATGCTCGAGAATGTGCCTCATTATTCATGGAGTTAAAACTTTTTTCTTATCTAAAGCTGCTTTTAACTAAGTTAAAATTTATTTTACAGTTTACAATGCTTAAAACTTAGTTCGACTTTCGATTATCATAAGATTCATTTTGATCATAAAGAGTGAAATTACCAGAAATATGAAATAGAAAACAAACTCATTTGAAAAGATTTGAAAAATATTCGGAAAATCAATCCTTTTAAACAATACTAAATCGATGGAAAGAACATTCAATATATTTGATTCATGTCTTGAACTCGCATATTATTGTCAAAATTAATTATTTGAAAGTAATTTAAGACAATATGTTCATGTTTTATATAATACTCGCTTTATAGTAAAAATATGTTGATATAAATTGTTATTCTCATAATGTTAGGCAAAAGGATTGCCGCTGTCTTTTGGCGCATGATTTCATAATTCACAGCATTTGGATTTCTTATTTATTATAATATATGACTTCATAAAGCAGTTCTTTTACAATAAAAATATTCTAAAATGTTAGAACTATATTGAATTTGCTGACCTTTAAGCTATACCTTAACTTTTGCGTAAACATTGTCTGCCTCTCAATATAGACCATTAAATTTTATGACAGACCTAAAAAATTTCCTTATTTTCTTTTTCCTCTAAAATTTACTCATGTATTGAATAACTCGTTGTTTAGCTGTTTATTAAAGTTACCATTTTTTACCTAACAATCGTTTAGATATATTTTTCATGCATCAAAAGTCAATCCAAAAAGAGTCTGAAATTAATGAAAATGAATAAATAACTAAACTTTCGAGATTCAGCTCTAGATTCAGTTATTTTTTCCATTTACACGAAATGAATTTTCCAGTAATGCTTTTAAAATATGCATGAAATATAATTTTTTAAAAATATAATTTATTTTTATCTATATTATATTATTCAAAAGTCTGTCTGTTTGTCTGTTTGACCGGCTATAGACTCGGCTCCTGGACATGATACAGGCATAAGACCGGCATCATTAGAACCAGTATGACCCGGGGGCTTCACAACGGGTGTCAATTCATAAATCACGTCGAAAATTTTTGAAGACGTAATTTATGGATAGGCCCGAATTTTGACCGTGCTTTAGCACGGGCTCCGAGGCTAGTTATTTATACATTTCATAGTTAAAGAATTAGTTTCAGTTCCCTTCAGAGTCAATCACTACAGCTCTAAAGTTAATCACAAAATGATCGTTAGTGAATATGACATAGAGATCAAGCAAGTCTTGTTAGAACCGAAATTGATAATTATTTTAACCTGTATCACCAGTTTCACATAGATCTGAACTCTTCTATCTCCTATTAGCGTGTGTTTCCACTCTTCTGAACGAATATGTAATTCAAATATATGCTTCAGCCATAAATATTTAAGCATATAGTAGTGAATTGAAGTGAACCCATTTTCAATCAATGTCTTTAACAATTTCCAGAGTTGAGTTTCGAGACCTGAGAGCCTTAAATCTTGAGAAAATCATCCGTTAATTAAAAAACACACAGAAATTAATATTTAAAATTTCAATATTTTAGATGGTGTATTTTCGAAATTTTTCATGGGGATGTACAGGGGGTATTTCAAGGAAAACCGTAAAGGGGGTATTTACAGTTTCTTTGAAAAAATTCAAAAATTTTGGAATTTTCTCTATATTTTTACATAAAATGTCGTTTTTCTAAGTAAAAAGCGAAATAAGTCATTACTAATGTATCGAAAATCATAGGGAAGTATTTTTGTCAAAAAATTTACAGGTGAGGGTATTATTTTGAAAATCACACGGGATATACCCCCCGCCCCCCATTGTCGAACAATGCTATCAATTTAGACTTTAATGGAATTAAAGTATCAAAAGCCTTGTAAAATAGTTTAGAACAACATAGAGTTAATAGTTCTTTATAACTATAGAAACATTAATGCGTTGAACATTTTTTGAGAAATTAGATGAAAAACATCAATTCTAATTAATTATATCCGCTTATGGTGTCAGGTTTAATGAATGCAGCTGACTATTATGGATTAGAAGAACTACGGCGTGCATGTATGGGATTTGTGACTTGTTGTATAACTGTCGATACAGTCAATTCAATTCTCGCATCAGCCGAAAGATACATCCAATATAAGTGCACCAAATCACTTGTACAGAGAGTAAGTCTCCAGTCTTCTAATGAACTCAACTCTTCACCACCGGTTGTTATGCTTATAAACAAATACAGTTTCTTATTGTAAGATTTGTTTACAAGCATAACAACCCCGTCGTCAAGGGTTGAGTAAGTCTCCAGTCTTCTACTAAACTCAACTCTTCACGACCGGTTATTATGCTTATAAACAAATATAGTTTCTTATTGTAAGATTTGTTTACAAGCATAACAACCGGTCGTCAAGGGTTGAGTTTAGTAGAACACTGCACAAGTACTAATCAGTATTAATTGCTAAAAATCTGTTCAATGGTTGAAACTTTTTTGGTAAACTTAATTCAATTTATTTGATTATTGTATTTAATCGTTTTCTCATACCTTTTCCTAATCTAACAGGTTCTAGAATTTGTTGATAATCACGGGAATGAAGTTTTAAGTTTAGGATCGTTTGCATTATTGCCTGAACATGTTGTGAGACTTATTTTATCGCGAGAAGAACTAAAAGCGGACGAGTTGACCAAATTTCAAGCTGCCCTTCATTGGAGTCAACGATACTGCGATGGTTCGCCCGGAGCGGCAGATCTTCGAGATGTTATGTCCAATTTTCTAGAATGCATTGAGTTTTATAAAATCCCTGCCTCTGTACTTATGCGAGAAGTTCATCCTCTGGGAGTAGTTCCCGATCATGTTATAATGAATGCATTAGCGTTTCAGGTAAACAATGTCATTACAAATGAACTTTTATTATACTCTGATAGTATTTCTTACTAAAAACTTTATCAATTTATGCTCAAAATATGCAAATTTCTTATTTATTGAACGAATAAAAGGAAGTCATTTAGAGTTATAGTGAAAAACTTTTAGGAATTTGAAGCTTTTCATTCACTTCCAATGCATTCAGAGCATGAAAATATGACTTAACTCACTCATTGTGGATAAAACTAAAGATAAATAATTAAAATAAAAAATTTGAATAGATTTAGAAAGAATCAAATTAAATAAAAATATTCTAGTATTCAAAGAGGGTTAACTAATTATATCTGCAATTAATTAGAGCATTGTTTTAAAAGTTTTTTCTGTTAAAATGTAAGTCATATGAAGACGGATAGTAAAGAAGTCCTCTAATGAGTTTTCCCTAACATATCTATTATATTTTTAGGTTTATTCAATACCTTTACTGATAGGGCTTATAATGCATTAAATGCTGTTTTAATCTATGAATCACTGATAAGACTTCAATATTCATAAGTTTAAAGCATTATCATTGAGAAACAGTTATCATATGAATCACTGATTCATATATTATCAGTCAATATATTGTTAGAAAAATATTTGGAAGAACCAAAAGTTCTAACACTGACTCATAATTATAAGACTATTTCTCTGTTTGTAAGAACTTATAATCAGTTA
>JAQFXV010002468.1:0-10333 GCA_034694065.1 Camisia spinifer
AACAATAGAGATACAAATGCTTAATTCTCAATGCTTTGTCCATTTGTTTCTGTATTCAAAAACCTCGAAAGCAACACTTCTCAATCTCATGAGAAATTTTCAGGCTCATCAGCCTGAGCCTGAGCCTATGCTCTTCATTACTTATAAAATAATATTTGTGTTGTATTACTTATAAAGATGACAAGTACTCAATTTAATCACTGAAGATCGAAAGTCAAGTGTTTTATTTGATTTGATATTTAGGTATAATTCTTATGATAAACTTAATTAACTGTACTTATTGTGAAGATGAGCTATCATTATATCATAGATAAACAGCAATATTATTCTTGATAAAAAGCCTCTCAAATATGAAAGCTAAGTATAATATAATATAACTATTATTTACTTAATACTCATTTATTTAAGCTCCAGGTTTTGAAGTATCAATTAATTTGATTTTTCAGGTTATTTAACAACCAATTGCAAAATTTGAGCTGAAGAACAAGTATTATAACTCAAGTCAAAAATAGACAATTTTTGAGTCAATCAAGATTAAGATCGATTTCAAAGTATTAAAAATTCATTATTTTTCAATCAATCAAAGATCATATCAATAAAAATTTAATCAATAATTTTTGACATCAATATTTTACAATCAGTAATCATATAAAATATTTAAGTATATAATATGATTGAAGACACTTGAAAGCCAATATTTAATGCAAAATATGTAGATCAATAAAAGCTAACATTATGTTTGAGTTAAAATAGCTGAAACGCTATTATGAAAGACTCAGACTTTAAATTAATTAAATTAATGCTTTATAAATAGATTTTCTGTTTATTGATTGTGGTTCTTATTTGACTAGTTGTTATGCCAGTATTTGTTATGAAAACTTATGACTAATACTTATAAACTTGAAATATGAGTTTTTTATATTGTTTAAACCAATATTTAAGCTATGATTAACTTCCGAATAGTTTATGAGTTTTTTGGTGTAACGCTATTTGCATTAATAAGTTATTTGATATGTATTTTATAAAATAGAGTTCATTTTAGAGAGAAAACATAATTACTGGGTTTAGGATCAATTATTTATATTATTAATGCTATGATTATAACTTTTCTTTCAATGTAATTTTCATTTTCATTATTAATTAAAATAAGAGTATTAAATGTGACTATTTTTGCATAACTAATGCCTGTAAAGCCTTTTCTACTTACATATTAGCGTATTTCAAAAGTTTGTAAGAATTTCAATTACTTGAGAATCATTTGAATATTTACTAAATATCTGTCTTTATTAAAGTCTAAGGATTGATAAGATAAATAATTTGATATTCAATAAAATATGTTTGAACTCTAGATAACAATAAAATGGCAATCCATGAAAAGTTTGTCATTTTAACAATAAAATAATAAGTGGGAATTTTTCCA
Source organism: Camisia spinifer (assembly GCA_034694065.1). Taxonomy (NCBI): domain Eukaryota; kingdom Metazoa; phylum Arthropoda; class Arachnida; order Sarcoptiformes; family Camisiidae; genus Camisia; species Camisia spinifer. The sequence continues at coordinate 1,421 of JAQFXV010002468.1, forward strand.
TAACGAGGAAATCCTTAGTAAAGTGAACTTTACTATAACAATATTCTTTGGAAAAATAATAAAAGAATACTTTTAAGGATTAAAAGTAGTTAACCTCAAATCTTCAATCACTACCATCTAAATTAAATGATAAAAAGTTACTTTAGAGAGCTTTAGTTGACATAAAAATACTTAAACGTCAGAACATGAATCAATTAAAAAAAGTAATGACTTTTCTTGCAGTTAAATTGAAATTTGAGTTAGTTTTGTATAAGTTAAGGATTTAATTTGCAGTTATCTCTATCACTGTTGAAGCTATTGATACTGTTATCAATTGGAATCATAACAACATGTGATTGGTCACAATTTCTTTGTAAATCATTAGAAGGTCTTATCAAATGCATAATAGAGTTACGATTTCTTCTGGCTATGAAAATAGCAATTATGAAAGCAGTAATAAATGCAATGATTAGCATAAGCATCACATAATCAAATTTTGAGTCAATTTTTTCATGCATTCTCTTGGGATCCACTCTTTCGACAAGAAGAGTGTCGAGAACACACTGAGGCGTAAGATTATAGTTAGGCTCTGGTGTATATCCAGCTCCACAAAGACATATACCATCGATACACCAGGAGTTGTGTTCCGAGTACTGGCATTCTTCACGCCCAGTACACCCCTGTCCCAAATATTTGCCTTTAACGCAGTTTCGAATTATAGAGGAATAGACGAAAGTTTGATTACAACTAGCCTTACACTTATGAGTTATTGGATCGCAAACACTATACGGCTGCTGACATTGATCAACATGACTACATATATCTCCGATTGATTTTCGCACTTCACAGACATTATACTTGTTGTGGAAGTGTGTTTGAGGGCAAATGCATTTTCCTTCGGGAAAAAGTGGCACATCATGTCTTATCCAGTATTGAACATTTGCTGATAACAGTTCGGTGTAATTAGAGAAACATTTCGAGTTATTTACGCACTGATCAGATATAAAACAGGATTCTGATAATTTTCGTGACTTCAAACAGAATCGATTGCTGAGATTGACGGTAAAGTTTGTCCTACACTCGCATTCATTTGAGGTTTGATTACAAAAAGAACCCAAATTGTCTTCACAACCAGAAGTATATGAGACAGTATCACAACTTATTTTACAATTTACTGTCACTACAGATAAGCTCAAAAAGGACAATATGTGTACATTCATTGTCGATAGGAAGGCATCGATGCCAACAAAACTAAACTTATTTGACTCGAATTTCTTTGGATGGCTTTTACACGCCATCACAATTGACCACACCTTCCGTTATGCTTTGATAATTCATGAACTCAACAGTAAACTTGTTTTCATGGTTCGTATCCAATGGAAACATTATTGTATTTCATTCTAATATTAAGTTATTTTATTATATAATTCATTTCATTCTTTCTCATTGTCTCCATAACTATTCACTAAACTTTTCCGTTTCAACTTCAGCATTACTTTATATTAATCCAAACATTTTCCCCAATACTGATTACTTTTCTATTTGAGTTCAGTTCAAATTTCAAAAATTAAACATAACTCCAGTTTTTTACAGAAGTCTTTTAATAACTAAATAACTTATTGTAAATTACAATACACTATATGAGTAATACCAATATCTTTTGGCTTTAAAAACTTCGTATTTATGATAATTAATCATTTCAATAAATTTATTGCTTTATTTAATTCTTGTGCTTTTGAATATTAATAACTTTCAGTATTATTTTGTCACTGAATATAATTCATATCAACAATTTATTATAAAAATAAGAATAATTGAGTATAAAATGTTCTAAAAATATCCCAAATAGAAAACATTAGAATACGCAAAATCTAAATCAAGAAAATATATGAAGAAAGCATTCCCTAAATTCATGAGCAGTTTTATCATAAAATATAGATCTTTTTCTCTTAATAATTATTGTTTGATAAAAAAATTTTAAAAATTAAATGCAAATTTATATTCTTTTAGAATATAAAATGCATTGGATTATAAGTTACATTGCTTTAAATGCTGTATAATTTTTTGTAATTACATACTTTAAATTTAAGAAAGTTATTAAAGGTATTAAAAACATCAAAACCATACAGTATTCTATAAAGTTATATTATATTAAACTAAAGCTTATTTCAAGTAAATAACTTTTTAGAATTTTTTCTCTACATTATAGATCAAATTCTGCGATAAACCGATGAATAAGATTCAATTATTTCACTTAAACTTATTCATTGAAATGAATAAATTCAATATAAGTAGAAAACAAATTATTTGCTAAATATGTATCATTAAAAAAGCGCTTTCAGGCAGACTATGATATAAATCATGAAAAAACATAAGGAAATAACAATAAAAATTATCGTTGAAAACAGTGAAAAATATGATTCAAAAATGATTTACTTGTGATAAAATCGAATTACTCTATGAGAGTATATTATTACGTGTAAAATACAAAATGCTTTTCTATTAAACTAAAAGCAAAGTGAAATAAAGAAAATAATAATAAACTAGAATAAGTTAAATAGTGCACCGGTTTTTGTAATGTGTGACTTCTGATCAAATGCTTCGATAAAAGCTTTAAGGTTGGGATTATTGTGTCACATGAAATAAGCTAACGAAATAAGAGCCCATTTATAGTGAGCTACAATATTACTAAATTTCCTAAAGCTATACAAGTAATAACTTCACTGTTGGCCAAAGTAAAGAATAATATAATAGTATTTAATAGCGTGCAGCGAATCATACAATCAAATATTTTAAAGAAATGTATAAAAGCAATAATCCTGAAATGGGCATAGTTTTAAAAATTGAATAAATAGATAAGAGAATTTTAATGGTTTTATGGCAAGAGTTGAAATAATTATTGGTAAGAAAACAAAAAGGCAATTATCAAATAATTGAGTAATTAATTGCTATTTTTGTTATCCAATAAATCTGACTCAGTATCGGTATTATTAACTCGAACTTTCCCTATTCTTTTGACAATCTTTTTTGGAAGAGATTGAGTTTCTGCGAAGATTAATTGGCCAGAGTATGGATCATTTTCACTTTGATAAGCCAATGGGAGCTGGTGTAATGGTGGCTGAGGATGATTTAGAGGATTATCAGAATGCATGTAGTTTTGATGTGGAACACTATATAAATCTCTGTTAATATCGTATTTTAATAGAGATGATTGGCAGTCAACATTGTACCACCAGTCACATACACGTGTCTTTTGATTGAACAAGGTGCCATTTGCGCATAAGAATCGATCGTGACGTCCATCCAGTTGGCAATAATGCCAAACCTTTTAAGACAATAATCAAATAACAATTGATAACAAAACAAACATTTCAAGAAAAGAATATACAAATATTTTCGTCTTTGATTCAATGCTAAATTATATTAATCTAATGTAAATATCTTTATTAGATAATGATATGACATATTGTCCACTATTATGCTGATAACTATTTAGTAATTTTGTTTGATTTTTTAAGTGAGCTTTTTGTTTGAGTTGTAGATAGCGTGCAGTTTAAATGAAACCAGCATTAGGAGTGACTTTGTCTGACTTCGCCCACTCTTTCAATGCTAAGACAGAGCACATTCTCTTTTGATAAGTGAACTGAAACTTCGTGACTTACAGAAGTGGCGATAGTATAAACGTTTGCATTAATTTATCATTTCTTATATTCATATTTCATCGTCATTTCCTTTACTAGTTATTAGCTTTCACTCTAATCATTGACCTATCTTTCGGCGCGCCTTTACTTTCAATGAAACTTTGAAAATAATAGATAATAATTACCTGATAAATACCGTAAAGAAATAATTATTCCTGATCTTAATCAATGCAAAATATAAGCTTAGTTTATGTAATAATTTCTTTCTTATAAATATTACATTATATCGCGTCTAAAATAGTAACAAATGTCTTATGTAATTATCGTTTCGATATAATTATAAGTTTACAGAATTTTATCTTTGAATCATCAGAATTATTAAACAAATAAATATTCACTGAATTTGCTTATATAACACACGCTTATCATGAGTTTCGCTAATTGTGTAATTAAAAAATATTTCTAATAATTAAACCTTAAAACAATTCAACAAACGGTTCTTGGGTTCAACTCTAAACTTCAAATTTATTATAGCTTTTGAAAAACAATAAAAAGCAATCGAGAATTGAATAAAAAATTAGCATTGCTTTAACTTATTCAAAAAGTGATAATTTATGGAATAATAATATTTAATCTAATAATTCATATTTCGAAAACTACTTTTCTGAGTTGAAACTGAAAAATTCTTAATTTCCTTTGTATAATATCTTAGTTATAAGGAATATTCTCTTTTCCCCTCACAATTCATTGATAATTTGCTATCGAATAGTAAGTGAACACATTTTCTATTTCACTGGTTTACGAGTCAATTGACTTCTTTACTGTTAATGAAATTATTATTGCAAGTTTGGTAGTTATTAAGAGTAGAAGTTTAATTAAACTTTTTCATACTGCGGAATAACTGATGCCTTTGAGTTTTAGTTGAAATTTGCGAGTAATTTATTTTCATGTCTTTCTGATAACAGTTTGAGTTATAGTTTTGTTCAATGATCTTTCAAAGATCTGTCAAAGACTGTAAATCATTTGAAGTCAATTTATGTTAGTAATGGGTAACAAAACCCCTTAATTATAAGAATTCAATGAATACTTTGTATCCTTAGAAATAAGTTTCGATTAAAATTAAATTCAAATAAAAAACTTTCAGCGATTTAATTGAATGAAAAAAGTTATGAAATAATACCTGACAACCAGTTTCTATATCAGCATAAAATCCGGGAAACTTTGTGAGACCACATTTGAAATTAGTGTAAGGAATAGAATGAAATAGAGGGTAATCTTTCCACGGAGTTCCGGGTATGCCTGCAATGTAGCCAAAGTGACCGATATCTTCGTTATCTTGTTGGGTAGGTTGGTATTCAATTTGTGGCAATGATTGTTTCGGGTGGTATTCAAGTGGTGGCAAAGATAGGTTCGGATGGTATTCATTTGATGGCAATGATTGTTTCGGGTGGTATTCAATTGGTGGTAATGATTGGCTCGGATGGTATTCATTTGGTGGCAATGATTGTTTCGGGTGGTATTCAAGTGGTGGCAATGATTGGTTCGGATGGTATTCATTTGGTGGCAATGATTCATTTGGATAGTATTCTTGTGGTGGCAAAGATTGAATTGATTCGATCTGTGGTAGAGGTGCAGATGGCTCGCGATGAACCGGTAAATAGCCTTTAAGATGTTCTGTAGGGCTGTCTCTATAAATCGGCAAATCTTGTCCGTAATGTTTTGGCATATGTTTTGGTGTATAAAGATATTCAGGTTGTGGTGCGATTGGATGTGAAGGTTCTTTTGAGATAATTGGCTCATCTATAGGAAGAGCTGGTTTGAGTGGTGCCAATTCGTGAATTGTGTGCTCCTCTGCTATAACTCTTGGATAATGAGATTGTACTTCAATCGGTGGTAAAGCGAACTCATAAGTACGAAAGCTTTCCTGTTTTAATAGTACAATAATTTCAATCTAATTCACGTTTGTTGTTATTTAGAAAATAAACTGAAGCTTTTGTCAGTAATAATTAACGCAATAAATCATTGGTGAATAAATAAAATGTCAGAGTTTTCACTAAAGTTCGTGATCACATACGGTTCAAAAAAATTTAAAAAGCAAAATATTCAGCAATGAGATTAAAAAGTGAACAATAGGATTGATTGAATTTTGTTCTTCTATTGATATATTTCATATTCATTCAGTGCGATTAGATTTTAGTCAACTTAACAGCTAAGTTATTCATATGATTGAGAAACCCTTTAGAATTCAATTGTATTATTGAAATTCACTTTTATTAAATAGCTTTTCAATACTTCTCATTTTAATAATTAAAGTTAACATTTATTATTAAATAGATAATAGTTTAGTCACTCATTGTATTGTTCAGTTAATATTATTGCCATAAATGATATCGATTTAACATTAATTCCCAGAAAATCATTAAAACACTGATAATAATAGTATAATCTATATATTTTGCATTTTAAAGTAGTTATACTGTCATTAGAAAATTTACTAAAAATTTAATGAAATCTTCAAGCGATAAACCACTTGAAAAAAATAAAATTACTAAAATAGACTATTTTTGAATAAAAAGCTATCGTAATTTTTTTCTTTAACTTATAATCTTGCGTTGAATATTTTAAATTGATAGTTTGAAAAATGAAAGATTGCAAAACCCATCAAAATATTTAGATTAAAAAGTTACCAATTAAGATAATTATTCTAACAAAGTCTAATGAAATTTCCCTCTTGTTTTATGATAATTCCAACATTTTGTGGACTTAGAAACTCTATTTTACTAATTATTCATCAAATTTGATAAATGAAAGGCTGGAAATTGGGAGTGAGAAATACGAGACTTATTATTACAAAATGATCTGAAAAATTCAAACATTGACTCAGTTCGGTTAACAAAATTTATTCATTTTTAATAATACTGATTATAAACGTATTCTCATTACTCATTTAAGTAAATGGTCATTTGAATAAAATTAAATATGCTTTAAGGTTATATATTCTATTCGGAAACTGATTGATCAAATCAAAAGATAAAGTAAATAGATTAATGTGTATTCAATGGTTCAATTTTCAACTATAAAGAGATGCTAATTAATAACGTAAAGCTTTCACTTGAGTCGATCGCATGCATTTGAAATTCTTTGCGAAGGCGTTAATGAGAGTGAAGCAGTTTTTCTGAGTTATTAGAGTGAAGAACAGTTAGAGTATATCTTAGTCATTATCTGCTCTTTATTGCAGATATTAAAAGCAATCAAGTGAATGAACTTTTCATACCAACTTATCATAACAGAAAATAAAAAAGCTAACTTAGTTAATAATTATTTTATCAAAATTAAATAAAAGCATAACTTATCTCAATATATAATCATTGAGAAGGTTTAGTTTCAATTTATGTTGAATTATTTATAATGCTATTAAAGGTGATCAAAATTATTTTTAATATTATAAAGTACTAGAATGTGGTCATTCTTTCATTGAACATAAAAAGTTAGAATCAATTCAATACTTCGATTGAATAAGAAATATTTCATCCAAAAGTCAGAATACAGTGAAATAATGATAACAAAAATAAAGAAATGTCACTCTCAGCAAAAGTTACGATTTAATCATTACTCACGTGAGCGTTTAGGTCTTTCTCTGGTTTAACTGATTCTTTAAGAGTCGAATTCTTTGAAGCACTTAATCTTTGACCAAAAGCTCCTTCACATGTGACAAAAGAGATTGCTTTAAAATAAAAATAATTATTCAATCAAATAATCTCTTGAAAGATCCATTTGTAAAATCCATAAAAATTTGGAAACCGTTAACTTACAAAAAACTATGAATATTATAAAACTTTTCATTTTAAAAAACTTATAATAATACATAAAAAACTTTTGAATGTTGAATATGTTGAAAAACTTCAAAACTAAAATAAACTTATTTGAGTACTTAATCCAGGAGTCAATCACTTTCTCTATTACTTGAGATGAGTGAATGCCATAAGTATTATATGAGAACAATTCACAAAAGTGTACTTTATATTATTAACTCGTTTATGGAAAAAGCATTAACTCTTATAAGCTTATGAGTGAAAAACATTTCTAATAAAATGAATTGTTATTCTAATTCACTTTCCATAATAGACACTCCCATCTGAGTAATAATACTCGATTTTTTATTCAGAGATACGCTGCTTATTATGCAGACTTACCCCCACTTCACTTATTGAGAATAGAAAGTGAAAAAATTGCTCTACATTTGATTTGGGTTTCATTTCTTCTTTTTTTTGCTTGAAAGGCAAGGTTTCTCTTGGACTTTTTCCCTCTTTTTTACAGATAATAAGTGCAAAAATTTTACTTTATTCACCCTTCATATCCACCCTCGAGTTTATGATAGATTATAATTCTTATCAATCTTGAAATTTATTGTATTGTGTATTTATTAGGGTTCACTACTGACTGCTTTGTTGCGAATGCAGTCAATATGTATTTAATTCATTTAAATATTTTATATTTCCGCTCATAATCAAAACTTTGTTTCACACATTTTAATAAATTATATCAATGTATTCATCAACAAATAATTACCAATTGGAACTGATATACAAAAATTCCATTACATTTTTGATTATTAATGGGATCAATGGCCGGAATCGAAATAATTAGTATATAATCGTGTGATTAATGTCGAAGTTGTTCTGAATTATAGTAATAAAATGGTTTTATTCTTACTCAAACATTTAACAAAAGATACAGTCCATCAATAAGTATGTTGTCTTTTAAGCTAAAGAGTTAAAGATCAAAAGCTCAAATCAAACTTAAAATTATTAACTATTTTTGATAAATTATTTGAAAAACTTTCTTATTTTTTACACAAACGCATAAATTCTGCAGAAATAATGGACAGTTTCGACTGATTTTGAAAAAGAAAGTTTTTTAATTATTTATTATGAATCAACGCAAAGAAGAAAAATTGAATAAATTATTAATTAGAGTTTAACCACAAATAATAAGATTGAGTGCATGAAAATTGATTGGTTTAAAGCATAGATATTTTCGCTATTTCATTAATATTTGATTAAATTGAATTCCTATCAAATGATTATATGAGGTAAAGGTCAAAATCTGCGTTCATCTCTGCACTCCATAAGGTTATAATCATAGACCGGAAAATCTAAGATTTTTTTTTAAGTTTTGAGACATACCCCATATAAATTAAACCCTGATTTATTTTCAAATTTTTACTGATTAAATGTTTTTATATGAACTAGAAGTTCAAAATAGATTCACTGCTGATATGACAAAACAAATT
>JAQFXV010002469.1:0-10329 GCA_034694065.1 Camisia spinifer
ATGAGTATTCAATTATATAAACTTAAAACTTATCATTTTTGTGTAAAAATTGCAGTTTAGAACTTCAAAAATCCTTCACTTTAAAAGGCATAAATATCTCTTAACCGGTTACTATAGCAAAGCATTTAATTATTTATTTATTTTTATCAACAATAACATTGATTATGGCAATTGAGATTGTTTTTAATGCATTGCATAATATAGATTTGGACGTGATTTGAGAAATTCAAGTTCACGTCACTTAATCACGATTTAGTTTTTTGCGTGAATCAAAGTTTTTAGTTTTATCACTTCATACTAATTTATTTTAGACATGTTACTAAAGTTGATATTACAGTAGATTTATATAAATATCATTTTCTATATGCATCAAAATATCAGCTCTTTATGAACTTTGATTGTGAAAAATTCAACTCAACTAATAATTAAATACTTTGTTTTAAAATCAAGTATAGTTTCAATGAATAAATTGGGAAAGAGTTCTATCGAGATATGATATTTTCAATTTATTTTTGGAATGCGTCCCAAAAGCTGAGCAAATATAAAACCATTGAAATAGGGTTTATATTTTCAAAGAATATGTTTGTAGAAAACAAATCAAATAAAGTGATCAAATATGAAAAAATAATCTCAAGAGTTAATAATGAAGGTTGAAAATGAAAGAGCAAACATATTATGAATAAAATACTTACTTCGTTAATGTGTTTGTAGGTCTTAATGAGATCAACACTTAATTTGCGAAGAGGAGCACTATTAGGCTCACGAAATTTAAATGATGCGATTCTTGTTTGATTATTAGCACTATTCAATGTTGAAGAGAAGTCATTCGCTACCACTGTATTCTGTGTAGCAGAACCTTGTTTTGCAGCCAATGCCACCAATTGATCTTGAGTAACAAGACGTCCATACATTCCTCCACTACTTGCATGACCCTTTGCCTGTTCGCCTGCAAAATAAATTCAATTATATTACATGTTATTATAATAATGAGTTCAATCATAATAATAAAAGTGAGAAAGTTCTACAATTTAATGATAACTTATATTACGGACTCAACTTTATTTCGATCTAATTTAACAGCAAGATTTGCTCTTTCTTTAATTAAAACTATCAGAAAGAAATAACTCTTAGTTCTCTTTCATAGTTATAATTATTATAACTGATAAAAGGTATTGTTGTGAGCGCTCTGATTAACATTAATGTCATTACTGGTGAAAAAAAAATTCTGCAACAAATAATTAAAGGTTCAAAATAAGCTTCCATTACATTAATATATATTTTCGGATGTTTTACGAGAAGGCAATAAAAATAGATTGAATTTAATGACTGGACGAAAAATTGGTTCCATTATAGTTGTGTTGAGTAAAAAAAAATTGCGAACGCATAGCTTTATGCTATAACTAATTATATAATTTTAATCAATTCATTGAAACCGTATAATAGAAAGGCTTTATGGAAACCAAATATAATTTAAGTCTTAAGCCGTGAACTGAAAGTAAAGGGAATTCAAATGTATGAGTTGAATAATTTAGTATTATTTTATATAATCAAAAACCTGGAATTATATAAAAAGTCATATATGTCACAAAAATGAAAATCATCGACGATGTAAATGCATTGACTGTCAAATGTTTCGTTGACTGCATACTTATGAACCTAATAGAGTTCATTCTGACCATGAATGCAATTGATATATTGTATAGATATTTATTATAGTATCACAAATACTTGAATCATAATAAAAAATTGTATGAATAGTACTCCAATATATAGTTTATAGTACTTATAATATGTTTTGTATGCAACATATGAATGAAAATTCTAACTAAAATGATGGCCAATGATTTTTTCGGGTACTTCAAGCCCAATATTATAATAAAGTTGATATGAGTAGGCTTTCACAGTATGCTCACTGAATGCTATATTTATATATTTTCAAAAGCCAATTCTCTGCTATCATTCTTCTCTATTTAGAAATTCAGTTTGCGTCTCAAGTAGTGAATGTTGAACTACACTTTCCACTCAGTATACAAAGAGACCGAAGTGGAGAAATTCAATGCATAATTACTGCCACTTTCTATTCTCGGTGTTATATACTTATGATGAATATATACACTTTTGAGAAATTGCTTTATTGGCAAAATGAAAGTAAGCAAATATTACTTATATATTGAATACTCAATAGTTTTAATGATAAATAATTGATTAGTAACTAATTTTTCACTTCATAAAAAACATTATTTTAATATAATAACTGCTGAGCAAATACTTAGCGATAAATGCGTTTAAGTCAAAAAATTGATCTTAAAATAGCGAGTTTTTCAATTAGTTCGAGAGCTATTACCAAACGAGTATTAGTATAGCATTCAATGAATTTGTTTTTTCTTCAGCTAAACGTGACAATACCTTAACTAACATAAGACAACGCTAACAATAAAGATTCAAACAAAATGATACTGTATGTGAATCATGGCATACAATGTAGAACAAGAGTGAGTTAGTTCTCTAACTGCTAACACCATTGCAGTCAACAACTTGGGAATGATGGTTAAGGCAGAAGAAGCTATATTTCACGAATGCCTAAAAGCTAGAAAAAAGTGGTTAACACTACTGTACTTAATGTCATCGATAAACACCAGAGAAGGTGACTTGAATGCTAAATCTTAAGAGTTAATACCAATTAATAATAAAGAAAAAGTGCAACATTTCTATACATTTTCTTTTATGTCTGTTTAACAAATTTAGGAGAAAAAAATCAATAAATACTTCTTCTAAAATAAAAATTTCTCAAGTAATGGTATAATTGAAATTTTAACTATTTTCAACTATTTTTGTTAAGTCTTGAGGCTTGACCTGAAATCTAACAAAACGACGGGTTAGTCACATATTTAGTGTTATTTTAATAATCATTCGTATTGAGCCGAAACTGCATTTCCATTTTTTAAAAATGTACAGCAATACTAACTAATAGCTCAATGATAAAATCGAGTCATTTTTCACTCTTTTCCACTTCAATCTGATAGCAAATTAACATTTTCATTGTTAGAATTGCAGTAACAAAACCAAGTTTAGTAAAGGGTAAGCCCTCAGGTAACACAATCAATATAATGGCTGAATATATCCATAAATATATAGAATAAAGTCATGTTTTTAGCTAAGGATTCAATTTTTCTAAGAATTTTACTGCAAAAGTGAATTTTCTGTTTCCCATCAAATTTTTTTTGCGAATGCATCGAAGACTCTCTAAGCTAAACATTGAGAATAAAACTTAACTTAAGCTCTAAAACTATAGAAAATAGATATTCTTTTAGATGTGTAATGACTAAAAAGGAGAAAAATTTAGCAATACTCGTAATAACACTTAAGCAGAGGCTCGAAATCTGATCATTTTACTGAAACGATCTCTTTTTTCTAAATTTTAATTTTTTTTAAAGATGAAATCAATATTTGCTGATTATGACTAGCAGTGCACACCTTTAACACAAGTTTTTGACTTATAGTATCAGCAAAGATAGTATGTGTGTTTGTGTGCATCAATGACTGGCAAATAGATAGAGAGAAACGAATGATACCAAAAAAGCTGAGGATAAGTATTAAAGGAAAAAATTAGAGATAAAAAAAAGAACTTTTTGAGATATTCCAATTCATACATGAATTCGCACCAACACTACAATGAGACTTTCATGCAGCCCAACCAGAGAACAATTGGAATGATATTTTAAAATTGCATTCACAATAATATGAACACATCTTTTTTGTTAAAATATTTTTGCTATTTTGCACATAATAGAGATTGACTTGAAATTCAAAGATTTAAAACCTTATTCAATTTTGAGACTCTTTTATTATAACCCATTCAGTATGCATATGAAAAAAGAAATATTGAAAAGAATAAGTATATAGTGAAAGATTTTTAGAGCTGCCGAAAATTTAAGCAAATTTCGCAATAACTTATGCTAATAAGAGGTTTGAAAAGTTGAATCTTTTCAGCTTAAACAATAAATATTGTATTATTTATCAATTAGAAGTCGGACAAAATGAGAAATTGAACTCTAGAGTGCTTTATGTCTAACTTTAAAAAAGAAGCAAAAAGTTGAACACTGATGAAGAACTGGAGAAAGTGAAAGGCAAACAAAAAACTTTTCTTTAAGCATTATTTTGCTCCGTTTGGCGATATTCGAATTTATTAAACATTTCTAAAAATAAAATTCCAATATTAAAATACTTAACTGTATGGGAATATATTTAGAAATAAATCAAAATTTGACTCTAAGAAAACCCGTATAAATAATAAACAACAAACAATTGTTAAGCTAAACAAAGTTTATCCCATTTATTCCTAAAGCATTCATTCATTTAACAAAACTTAAGCAATAAAATAAAGAGTTAGCAAATAATTTATTTATCAATATAATAAGTTGAACACAAATAATAACTTTTTTCAAGTATTATTCACATAATAAATATGTTACATAAAAACACAATAAATGTAAGATAGCTTAAAACTTTTTCTAAAAGCAAACATATAGTGAACAAGAATGAAGTTCTGGTCAACTTTAGCTCAAATTGTGTAGAAGTAATGGTGAAAGATATGATAAGCGAAGGATCAAGAATCATACATAAGCGCATATTGTAAATAACTTTCTGCCAGTGGCACAAACACTCATATATGAATTCTATCGATTCACATTTCTGGCCACTATTCCACGTATATGTTATCGACAAAAAACAAATTCATTCTATTCTTTTCAAAAGCAAAAAATGGTTGCCAGTGATGTGTTTGAACATGAGATGTGATTTTTTATGACTGCAAAAATTCTTATTTGGCCGACCAATCAAAAAAGTTTGTGTACTTCAAATAAATCAAATGAGACAACAATTATCATTATAACAGCTTATGCTTCAAATAGAACACGAAAAGCGAAATATTACAATTTTCGCTTATAGTGAGAATCAAAATCTTAATTTATGGCACTTAACAAAGTGAATGATTTTTCTTCTGATGGAAATCCTTTTCAACTTAAGTTAAAACGGAAATAAATTTTGGTCGATATCTGAACTGAAATCTTAACTAACTTTAGAATGGACTCAATAACAATATGATCTAATAAAGAATAATCTAATAAATAACTAAAATATTCATAAAGATGGAAAAGACAGTTTTGCTTCAAATGAATCCACAGATTCAATCGATTTAGTATTGGATAAAAACATTCATTTTTCTTAATATACTTTTCAGTTGACTTTGTTTTCAATACTTGAAAACTGAATTTTGACTTTTGATAAAACTTTGAAAAGTATAAATAGAAAAAATAAATATTTGAATTTTGTTTCAAGACAACAAAATACAATGTTGTTTTTGCTCTAACATAAAAAACATGCATAAAAGTAATTCATTAAATATAGAGAAGCATTCAAACTAATTTCCAAATCCGCTATTTTCTCAGCATATAATGTGATTCATTAATAGCTTTTAATTCACATTAAATTAATTACTCAAGAAAAAAGGTATAAAAAGTAGAAACGATATGCCACAAGTGTTTTATTATAATTTATTCTGTATTGTATTAGTTGTATACAAATAGAGCATCAGGTAGTGATGGCACAAATTTGCGAACATCTGCTTTATTAAGTCTCGAGACTTAATCATGCGAACTAAGCTCTTACACGTCTCATCTCTTAATAATTTACTTTTTGCTAATTTTTGATAGCAATACAAAATACACAACAAAGAAAATTCAAACTTCATTTCAAGAAAAATATTCCTGAAGACATTTTTTGAAAATAATGTTTAGATGAAATTAATCTTATTATTCCATAGAAGATCTCACGAATTATTTAGATCACACGTATTCATCAAAAATGATAAACTCTTAGAATATTCATTATAAGACCCTATTTGTTATGGTTTTAACAATAAATCTTTTTATTAAACTGTCAATAGTTAAAGAAAATTTTCACCTAAAAATAGATACACAAAAAATAATGTGATAAAACCTATAGAAATGATTATTGTAAAAGTTAAGGCACAATATAATGTGATATTGCACAGAAAGAGTGCGTTATATTCACCTTATTCTTATCGATTTTTAGAGCGAATTGCCTTCAAACTAAATGGTTTGCAGAATGGTATCCCATTCTAGTATATCTTTAGTGTATTCCTACTGATAATGATGCGCAAAAGGTGCTCAACATTGAAGCGTAAAAAGAATCTAAATTCTCAAAAGACAACTAAAACTAAAGGACAAGCTTTTCTCAACTAACAAATCCTTCGACTGATCCCAACGCGAATAGAAATCAACTCTAAGAAATTTGTTGTTCAAAAGCAAAGAAGAGCTAAAAACAATTATAAGAGAAGAGAAGAGCAAAACATGCATTTTAGAAAAACGAAGAAATGCCCGAACAGGTTGTGATAATGACGATGAAAGGGTAAACCACCGAATATTACGGGTAATTCTAACAGATTTAGGGCCAAAAGTTGATAGAAAATGAATTGTATGATGGTATGGATGCTTCACTTATTTTATTATAGGATTTTTGAGACGCAAATCAAAAAGACAGAACTGGTGCGAAAGGATGAGAGAAGAAAACTATAGCGTAGAAAGTATTGTAGTAGACATATAGTACTGACTTAGTAGAAGCATAAAGCAAAGTCAGTCTCTCTCATCTCTCTCATGCATATTTAACAAGATTGCTCTCACTCTGTCTTTCTATGACACGTCTCAAACTTAAGTCATCCATCCATCCATTGATGCAGATGCAGATGCTGCCTATGCTGCCTATGCTACCAATGCTACCAATGCTACCAATCCTACCAATGCTACCAATCCTACCAATGCTACCAATCCTACCAATGCTGCTGCTATTATGGATCGCGAATTATATCAAATTAGAGTTCAGTACAAAACACTAGTCATTGAGATTTGAAAGATAGTAAAAAATGGCTGAAATGCAACTGCTTTTCTAGTTTAGAAGCTATGAGAAAAAGCCATCTTCATTGTAAACATCTTTTACCATTCGATCATAATTCTTAATACTTTATTTGTTAGGATTGAATGTTTTGCCCTTAATTTCATTTTCCAATGCAATAGTAGTGAAATAATATATCATCGAAAAAACATATCTAGTCAGCGAATATTTGTTTGTTGACTTGGTTTTAGTGATTGGTAGGGCTTTACAAAGCGACTGAACTGAAGTTTGAGTAAAGGAATGGTACCAAACAGTATGTACAGTACACGCAATTTGAAAGCAAAGCTAAAAGCATTTAGTAAAGCGATAAGATTGATGACGTTGTGTGGCATCACTGTTAGTGCATTCTAGCATACGATTACACACCAAAAGATGTGGATGAGATGCCACAGAAGCAATGCTTGTTGGCAAAGACCGAACAACACCAGCATTGCAAAGCTCATCATAATGGTAAATGCTTTAAATGGTGATCCTGAAGAATATCACATTAATGACAGTTTACTGCCATAGAAAAACTACAAAACTAATGGTGAAAGCATAAGATATGTAGCGAACCCGCCAGCAAAACAGCCTCCAAAAAATGTATTACTTTTTTTTGTATTTATTATCATTGTGTGCGTCCACCCATTGCTGAAGTTGTGCTAAACTTAAGCCTTAACACAATAATTGAGCCAAAAGTGAGAAAATCATTTTTATAGCATTACTTCTATTTAAACTTGTCTTCTCTTCATTCTCTCCAACTATTTCTTCCTTTCATTGAGTTTTTCTCTTTATTTCAAACAATATTTCTTTCCTTCTCTATGAGTGAAGAGACTCACACTTCACTGTGAACTACAATGTTCTCCACTATTGCCCACAAATAGGCGTCTTTCCTCTCTTTCCTCTTCCTTTCTCTCTATTACTTCTTTTCCTTATTATAAGAGTCCAGCGCAGAGAGAAGACAATTAATTCTTTATCAACAAAAATAAGTTACTAAGACTACGACTATGAGCAGCCAATTTATACTGTTTATGTACGAGCTTTAGTTACGATAGTATAATGCGATACTTCCAAGGCATCAATGGTTTAGAAGTAAAACCTTTTTCACCCAACGAGTAAATGTGAGTCAAATAATATTATGAGCCTTTTCATTGGCCCCAACACTATATTACGATCTGTTTTATGTCTATTATAAAGGGGTCTTAAATACCAACATAAAAATAAAAACCGACCAAAGCTTTAAATAGAGACCACCAATCAATAGAATAGAGACCAATGTATTGCAAACATTTATTAGTTGGCGTTTTGTTGGATTGTCAGCTTATCATTAAACATATGCAGACAGAATGCATCCAAACATTTAAGCACAACCATTACCAACATATATACCAAACATCCCTTATATAATACCATAGTATACCATAAACAATATATTCAATGTTTCAATGTTTGCCCTCTCTCTCGTATTCATCATTTTGTGTACATTATTCTCAACCGATTCTCTCTCTCTCTCTCTCTCTCTCTCTCTCTCTCTCTCTCTCTCTCTCTCTCTAATGTATTTTTTACAATAAAATGAAAGAAAAGTGAAATAAGACAATAGATCTAGAAATGGTCATTGAAAAATCATTAATCTGAATACATGGCCGACTAATAGCTCGAGCAAATGTTATATTCAATGATGACGTGTTTCACTTGCTATGCAAAAGTAAATTCAATGGAGAAATAATTGCAAAACCATTATTGTAGTGCATGAAGAAAAACGTTAAGAGAGAACAACTTGAAAGCAGAGGCAAATAGTTGGCAGCGGTAGTGATGTTGTGATCGATTTAGTATTGAACACGATCTGGTGGTACCTTCTCTTCACACTGGAATGAGTTTGATCTAAAATGTATAAAAAAATGAGAGAATCGAGAGTTGTATCTGCGCTGAAAGGCAGTAAACCGTATTTTAGCGGTTTATCCAAAGCCGTGAATTGCTGGGAGGTATAAAAGTGGTGTTCCAGATATATCAATGTTTCTCATCAATGAAGGCTTGCTTATAGTTTGCAATATATTTCATTCCCTAACCGTAAATAAGTCTTCATAGAGTGACTGCCGGCTCCACTAGAGATATATCGTGCCATTCGTGCAGTTTATATGCTATATGTTAGCAATCATGAGAATAACATTTAACGCAATATAAGGACATTATATTTTTGTTCATTCCTTCCAACATAATTGCCTTCAAAATTTTGACTATTTATTCAGAAAATATCAAGAACGCCAAACAAATTAATTAATATATAAATAGAAATCAGATTAACAAATATATATTCATTATATATCTGTCTCTTTTTTCACTAAATGATTGCGTCCGAGTGTACGCCACTTTTTATGGCAAAAGAAGACACATTCGTATATAATGAAGATGAATAAGGTTTCAACGTATGACTATCTCTTTCAATCACTTTTGAGTAATCGCTCGCTATTGTGATTAGAGATCAATATTTTTTATGCAAAATCAAGTTAAGTGCGTATGCAGTCAACTATTGTATATTTATATTTGTAACAAAAAATTGAGTCAACAGTAGTTTTATTTGAAATAAAGATTAGTTATTCTCGAAGAAAAGAAAATAATTTATGGAAAAAATAAATAAATAAAAATGTCAATATGTGATCACATAATCTCTGAGTAAATTAAGATCAGGACTAAAATAAAATCTGATTCATAGCAAGATTAGTGCGCCGATTAAATAAATACAGAATAAGTCTTGTCACAAAATCATATTAATATTGAGTACATTTATCTTTTTGCTAATTCTCGATCTAAAGAATATAACATTCAATATGTTTAGTAAAAACCAGACTCTCTTTAGAATTATCGAAATCATCTCAAACAATATCTTAACAAATAATTCTTAAACTAGAAATAATTTTAATAAATTGATGTTTTGTTCAGATTATGCAATTGATTGATTGAATTTAATGATTCTGAAAGAAGAAAATAATAAACAAAATTTGCGTCAATAAATCTCTTTAGATATATTGCGTCATTTCATAGCGTAGGACAACTATAACGTAAATTTGGATTAAACTCAATTCAATTGAAAGACTATGAACTCAAACAATATGTTTTCCAAAACTCTATATTAATTTAGTTGCTATTTATTGAATATTTGAGATCAATCACTAAAATAGCTTTTATTAATTTAAACTTTTGATAATCTGTTGATAAAACAATTGCACAAATTGTTTAATTTTGATCATTTTATCAACAAATCCGATGAATATAAAAAGAGACACAAAAAGTACTTATTTTATAACTTTTAAAAACTTTAAGGTGTGTGTGTGTGTGTGTGTGTATGTGTGTGTGTGTGTGTGTGTATGTGTGTGTGTGTGTGTG
>JAQFXV010002470.1:0-10329 GCA_034694065.1 Camisia spinifer
AATCCATTTTTCTCTTAAAAGCACTAATTTTCAGATAATAATTGAAAATTTAATTCAATTTATAGAAAAAATCATGAAATAAAACTTTATAATGAATTCAAGAATTTGATTATTATCAAGTATTAAGCAGTTTAGGAATATTTTATATATAAAAACTAATGCAAAGGTTTAGAAAAACAAATAAACTATTTATGGTAATCATAAACTATTTTGAAGGCTGTGAAACTGAAACAGTATATAATGATTATAGATGTGATTTTTTAATAAGCAATAAAAGTAATCCTAATTAAAATTAAGTTAAATATAAGCTAATATACAAACCAATAGCGGGTGCGAACATATCATCGGCTGCATTAACACAAAGAGTTGGTCTTTTAATACAGCAAAGCTTTCCCTTATGACTGGATTCAGAATAATAGTCTTTAACACTTTTGAATCCCCACATTCTAATAGTAAATCTTTCATCGAATTCTCTCAAACACTTGCTCTGTAATATTTCGTCGACATTGATTTTGGAGACAGAATCGAAGACATCTTTATGTTGTGAAACGATATGACATAAAGATTTAGTTAAGTGTTGATTGAGAGCGAAATTGAGTCCCGGTTTTTCCATATTTTCACAGCCATATAAAAAGTCCCAACAGACAGATATAAGCATTGCTGCGTCGATTACAGCATCATTTCCCGCATTAATTAGATATCTTCCTAAAACAATTCCTCCCAATGAAATACCTGTCGCAACAATTTTAGAATTAGGATTATTAGCGCGTAAGTATTCGAGAGCTAGCTTTAAATCCTCGTCATTTGTTGCGCAATATAGTCTTGGAGTCAATAGTTTCATGTTTCCGCGGCCTCTGTTATTGAATACAACAGATCTATAGCCTAATTGATAAGCCGTTGGAACTAAACTTTTAACATATTCTGTCTGACTGTCACCGGTCAGTCCCGGAAGAAATAGTGCAATTGGTTTCGTTTCATCGATTTTACAATTCATTCCATTTGAAACACTGGCATTTGATTCTGATTGTTGTTGTGGTAAAGGTTCAAACCAGTCGAGAGACACTTGTCCGCCATCAGGTGTCCAAATATATTCTCTAAATTTTTTCAAAACAAGTCACTCAATGAGTTTGAATTCAATTATTGATAATTTAGTTTTATATCATTTGAGAAAAGGAAAGTTTTTCTAAATTACAAACTTATGAAATAATACTATTAATTAATCGAGCATTGATTGGCTCACATTCTAGTAATTACTTGACATCATTTCATTTACTGTACTTTTAAGCTTAATATGAATTATACATATTGTTATCATATGAATAAAACACAATTCAAAGGAAGACAAAGTCCAATATGACATAGCTTTTTGTGCAATAATTATAAGTGTTTGGTTGGACTTTGAATTATGGAAATGAGTGATACCTTTGCTATTCAAATAAATCTATTAAAAATATGCCAATTTATCAGTTGTACTAATAATTACACATAAGTCCAAATGAACTCAAAATCAGTAAATCAATGATTAATAACTCATAAGGCATAAGAAATTAATTAATATTTTTAATATTTAAAGATAATTAATGAATACCTTCTATAACGTAAGTCAGGAATTCTTCCGCGAAGATAATTAGCAATAGCTGTTTGTGCATGAGTTCCAAAACACCAAACGGTTGGCCAATACTTATCTTGAATTTGAGTACAATTTGCTAATAAAAACCACCGAAACTTTCCGTCATTACAAAAGAACGCGGGTTTCTATCAATACATTATAATTTACAATCAATTCTATTCAAAAACTTCTCATCTTTTAGTCGTTTAAGTATTAAACAAAAATAGTTAAATAGAAATAATTAAATAAATTATATTCGAGTCTTATTCTAATTTTCAAATACAATAATTAGATTCAATGAAAATGACACAAAAATCTTTATTTTGTTTTGAAATAAAAGCTTAAAAATGAATCAATCAATAAATGAATACATACTCTGACGACTTCTCTTAAATAGTAAATAATGAATATAAACGCAAAAATAAGAGCAAAAAAAGTTCTCGGATTTGATAAGTAAAAGCCAACGAAGTTATCCATTCCTCGATTCAGTATTTCAAACATTCCTGTAATACAATCGGGAGAAGACGGACCTAATAGTATGTGAGCCATCACTATATCCCTTATTATTACTATAATTCACTTCAATTACGATTCAATGTTTATTCAATTAATAAAAACTAATGATTTGATCGCAAATAATTCGCTATTATTTTCCTAAAAAATGAAAACATACACTATTTTAGGAATATTATTAAACATACACTTATTATTATTACAAATGTTACAAATATTTATATTATTTGATCCAATGATTGACTCAACATTTAAACTAAAGTTAATAATTATTTTAATCGATGAATTGATTCAATTAAATATTATTCAAATGTATTTGGACTCAATTCAAATCGATTGACAATCAATATATTGGATCACTTGTTTTAGAGTCAAATCTTTAGCTCAAAATGATTTTATTTGAATCTCAAATGATTTCTTATAAACTTATATTCACTAATAATAAGCTTTTAAAAAAATCTCAAACTTAAGTTATCAATGATAAGAAAATTTATGCCTTTTTTGCACACAATTAATGCTCTCCTAAATTAATATTTACTGGTATTAATCAAAAATATGTTTTATACTTGAAAAACGTTACGATAATAAAGCATTTTTTGTCCCCCTTTTGGCTGAATTCACTCATAAGTTATATACAAGTGTTAAACCGAATGATTCTTCACTTTCCCGAATACTTTTAAACCAATATTCATAATAAAATCTGATTGAGTGCAAAATTTAATATTTTTTAAAACTATAAGAAATAGTTATAACTTATAAGCAGAGCTTTAGTCTATAACTAGAGATGAAAACGAGTTCATCAAGTCGTATGCCTCTCTAATCACCTCTTCATTGTTATTAAAAATCAAATAATTTATTATTGAAAATCATGTCTACTCTAAATATTTATCACTTTTCAATTAAATAAAAATATTTCCGAATTTCCGTATTGTTTTCTGAGAAGGATTTTATTACAGAATTTAAATATCATTAAATTTGATATTAACTTATTCTGTATTAACCAATAATGCCTTCTATAATAGAAGTTCTATTAAACTAATTCTAATGAGAAATTATGAAAATAACTTTTGCTTATTCGAAAGCCTCTCACGCTTTCAGTCTATATAATAAGAAGATTGAAAATGCATTTCAAGTATTCGAAAAAGAGTTATTATCAGTCATGGGCATGGGGTAGGTGTGCTATGGGTGTACACCCCCCAAGATTTTCAGAAATAAAAAAAGTAGTGCATGGTCCCCCCTTCTCTTTTTATTGAAATTTTGAACCTTGCCCATGTCTGGTTATTATCCCAAAAGTTTATAATATAACACAACATTAAATTATAAGACTGATTAGGTATTAACGATCATTTTCTTTTATTATAAATATAATTTCGAAAATCGAATTTTCATAAAATGACGTCAAGTGTTAAATTATACTTTGGTTATTTTGATGTTTAGACACCCCCTCCCTTATAGTGTAACTTTATTTAATAATTATAAGTTATGAATAACGCATTACTCAATACAGAAAAGTTCCATTTGTCGAAAGGGAAAATTACTGAATAAAATATTAACTTTATTAAACTGAATCGGAATTCTATTCAATATAAAGAGTGATGTGAAAGTGATTACTATAGAAACTATTACTATGAATGAATCAATACTTCTCCAGAATTTTCTTAGAATAAACTATTTATTTATATTAAAAGTTCCGTTTATTTAACTTATTATTTGATTATTTGAAATTCAATTTAAACCAAATAAGTGTTTCACTTCTTTTTCAATTCAAAAAATAAATCTTAAATAAATTGTTAGAAATATTTAGTATTAGATATTTCGATTTCGAGTTTTATATATGTGTACCGGATAGGGTTCGATTGGTGGACAAAGCATCAGAAGTGATGCGGGTGCGGGCCCGGGCCCGAAAATGATTGAATTGAAATTTAATTTCAATGACAACATTTAACATCAATAGATTCTGTTATGAGTGAATGACCTAATGTAAAAAACTTGACAATACATATAAATTATAGATATTATTAATTAAATTCTCATTTAACTTAAGATTCACAATAAAAATAGTCTGCTTTCTATAAAATCTATCGAAATATTGTGAAAATATCTGGATATTATTAAACCCGATCCTCTGAATTGATGAAATTTAAACTACATTCCATCAAATGCTGGAAATAGTTTAATAATAATTCCGACGACTTTCAAAACTGAATTTTTGTGTAAAGCTAATTTCGATTATAATTTTGCTACATAGAAAATCTAATTTCAATCCTGAAAAATATTAATATTTTAAAATAAAATTTGTATTAATATGAATACAAGCATTAATATAACCAAAGTATTAGTGAATTTTCATTGAAATTAATCGTGCCATCTTTCTGAGTTTTTCGGTTTCGGGCGGGCTTTTGGGTTCGATACACATCTTTATTTCAATTGTATTGATATGAATACTGTTATCAATCATTTGTCATTTATATGAATATAGGAAAGTAGGCGTTTTAATACTTGAGGAATGAGTCATTTTATACTACTAGTAAGTTATAGTTACTTCTCTACAGAAATATTATCACATAATTATCAGTCAAAAATAGTTATGCAATAGAGTCGATGCTTAGGCTTAAGGCGTAATACACTAACTACGTTACGCTCAATAGAATGCATGGGTGTATTGGGTCGTAAATCATATGGAAAAGTGCGTAACATATGGTAGGTGTGAGTCATTAGAGTGCAGTTTAGAGTTACGTAATTAGTGTTTGTTTATTTTACATTTTAATCTAAATAAACATTGAATATTAAGTTTACTTAACTTTTGTTTGATTTATTGATCAACTTAAATGCCATATGAGTTTCAGTTTATCTTAAGCCTTAAGCCATTTGGATCTTCAAGTTTTCAATTTAATCATTGATTAACTTTAGACTTTCGATGAGTTATTGACTTTTCATTTACATATCAAATACTTAAGACTTAGTTATGATATTAAATAGCGATGAGTTTACACAACAATTCAATCTAATTATTATTTAAATATAAATTAAATTAATTGTTAATAATTAATGTCAAAAATGTAATAATTAATTAGTTATTAATTGAATTACTAACTAATAAAATGTATTTAAGTTTCAGTTTATTAATAGTTATATTATTGCAAACATTTATAACGACAACAAATGGATTATTATTATTGTCATTAATGGTATTTGTGGTCACTTTTCTCTTAATATCATTTACGATAAGAGGACTCATAAAAAATACGACAAAAAGTGACGATTATTTCATAAATAACTTATTATTACAGATATTGGTATCAAATATTCGAAAACCAATTATTAAGTCATTAACTCATTGTTTGAATTTATTGAACAAAAAAGACAGAAATGATCTCTATTTGAGTCAAATTAATAGAAAAAATATTGAGAGCAATGAATTATTAATATTTTGCGGAAATTGTTTGGAAATAAATAATGAATCGAAAAGTTTCGCAAAACTAATAACTGATAATTATATTAAATTTTGGTACAAAACCATTAATGAAGGAAACGATGAATTTATAACTGAATGCGAAACTATTTTACAACAAATATTCGTTAATTTGTTTGAAAAATGCGAACAAAAACTGAATACTGAAAAATTTCTTCAAAAGTCATTGATTTTATTGGAAAAACATTTGATAGACAACAGATCAAAAATTGATTTCAAATCAAATGAAGACATTAATAGTTGTATTTTAGAGAATGAAACTAAACGAGTTTCTGAAATGGTTGAAAAAATTCTTCAATTGTTAGCTCCAGAAGACGTGTTATGTGTTATTAGAAACCAAAGTTCAAAATCAGATAATAGTTCAGAAAAATACAGTAATTATTTGTCATTATATATTATGATTAAATCAATGTTAACTCAATCTGTTTTCATTCCAATAACTAATATAATAACTGATCCAAAATTCATTTATTCAAATATTATTGAATTATGCGAACAATCAATAAGTTATAATACGTTCAACTCATATAAAGAACTAAATACTGATAAAAACAGATCTGAAAATGAAAATCAAAGTTCAAAATCCAATGAACAGACTCTTGAAGAATATGAACTAAATATGAGAACTCAGAAAACAAATACTTCAATAACTTTTCAAACAAACTCTAATCAATATAATAGAGAATTAATATCTGATTCATATCTCGATTCAATAGCTCTCTTAAATGTTGAATCAGTTCAACAAATAAATCAAATCAATAGTTATGATAGAATTGATTTTTGTTTAAATAATGAAGAAAAAGGTATAATTAAAGTTAGAAAGCGTTGTATTTAAACTTAATCTAATCTTTGATTTTATTACTTAAAGATAACTTAGAAATTGAAGACTCGAGTGATTTTAGTGGAAATGAATCTAACGATGAGTTCGCTGTCGAAGCGCTTGAAGCAGAAGATATTGATTTTCAATTATTCACAAATTTAACGATTCCTAAAACTCAAGAAACGACAGACAAAGTCTCGTATACTCTCTATTGTATAGAATATGACGCTTTATTCCAAGAAATCGATGAATCAGTTTCTCCATCGAATCCAAATCCGAATTTATTCAGAAAAAGAGCTTCAGTCTATCGAAGATTCAGTGAATTCATAGCTTTACAGAAAGTTTTAGAACGAAACAAACAAATTAAGAAACATTTAAAATCAATCAAAAAGCCGTCTTCAATACAAATAACTGCTCAGAATCTGTTAATGATTGCGGGCTCGAGTCATGCAAAGTTAGATTTGTCTACAATTGAATTCAGGCGAATATTTTTGCAAACCTTTCTCAGAGAATTATGTAATAGAGAATCAATCGTTCGTTTACCAGAATTTCAACAATTTCTAGCGTATGGAAGCGATGCTCGAATTGCTTTCGTTAATTCAAAACCACAGAATATTTTGCCCCTAAATATTGATAAAGTATTATATAGAGGAGTGAAGGGAGCCATCAGTATAATTAAAACTGCATTCCCTGTTGAGCCACAAGTCGGTCAAATCGATCCAACATTTAGTGATCGTATTCGTGATAACGAAAAGTTGACCATTAAATCAATTTTAACTAAACTTGAAAATAATAATGTTATGCAATTAGAAAAGAAACTCAACAAATGGAAAGAAAATGAATGCAACTTAACTTTAATTAATTATTGTGATAGTATTGAAGAAACGACTTTAACTGATTCGAGTCAATACACGAGAACGAGTGAAACATTGGGTCCGCGTTCTCGAGGAGATGGATGTGAAGCTTTTGACAATGCTATTCATGACATTCCACAAGTTCTTGAAGAAAGTACAAAAAACAAGTTCAAAGTTAACAATCAATACAATTTAAGTCTTTCGAGTCAATTAATAAAATGTTTGCTACTATTTATGAAACATAATGTGATATATGTCTGGCATATGATAACTACGAGACTTATTGAACTTATCTTTGGTTTTGTTATTGAAAAGTAAGTTTAATTCACTAATAAATACGTTATAATGAGAATAATTGTGAAATTTGATAAATATTTTAGTTATATTAGAGAGTGGTTGGAAAAAGTGATAACAAGAGAGCTATTCCTAAGACATATCCATAAATTACATTTAGCTCTTTGGCCTTTGAGTACAATTGACAGTCATTACGAGCCAACGAATGCTACTTTAGATGAGTCAATAGAAGCTCTTTATCTTTATATTCAATATCGACTCAATTTATTAAATCCTTATCTTTCATGTATTTTTACGCAAAAGTTTCCAATCAAAAAATTATTATCCAATATATTATTAAATTTAAACTCTCGCGAAAGTAATAAAATTTGTTTTTATAATTTTGTAGAAATGTTTTTAAATGAAATTGAATAAAGTTTTAATTTGATTGTGTTTTTGTTTGATTTAATTAAAATCGTTTACTTAATCCAAAATAAGTTAATTTCGAGTCCATTCGCTTGAAGTCAATCAGAAAAGTTTTCGGCAAATGATTTTCAGAACATTTAATTTGATTTATTCTTAATATCTTACAAACTATCGAAGTTTATACCAGTTTAGTATAAAGATGTTATACTCTATAACGTATATTAAGTTATTATGTTTTGATTGTAAATCAAACAATTTGTAAATTTTAATCAATAATTATAATATAATAAACTGCTGAAGAATATCGAGCGTTCGAAGAAAATTAATAATGTTTAAAATATAGTTGAGATTTAAGTGACTTCTTTTGGCACTTCTGATATGTATTCATGATTCAAACTCTAAACTAGAATCTTCACAGAATGAATCGTCTTCTTCAGGAATTGACTTTTTAATTAAATCCAAATGTTTTGATGCAAACCAAACAGAAAATATTATAGAACAGGAACAGAAAGTGGCGCAAAACCAATAAAATGTCTCTATTTTATACTGACGTTTTCCAAACTCGTACAAAATTATACCGATTATGAATGATATAACAATTGTTGAACCATAAGTCGAATATTTCATATAAGTATAACTATTATCAGAACTCATTGAAAGTTTTTGAAATAAATCTTTTTTATCTAAATATTTAGTCCAATAAAAGAGAAGTACACCAAATGATCCGCCGATAATAGTTCCAAAAAGTACGGAAACAAAGGTATCGCCGAAACCATAACGATAGACAGGATAAGGAAATATAAAGCAAAGTAATCCTATTATTGAAAATATGACAAATGAGAGCCAAAGTATTTGATTATATGACAGTTCGTGTCTCGTTATAATATCATTCAAAGTAATCTCAATTCCTTGATATTCGTCTTCCATTTTCAAGATGGTGTCCAGTCTTCGCATATCTCTAACAATATAGTTGTGAACCTTATATTGTTTAACAACACTCTCTGGATCTTCTGATAGATTTTTAAGATTTTCGACTGAAAACCCAAACAGATAAATACGTGCATTATTAGGACCGGAATGATTGCAATGAACTTTCTTTATTTCCGGCAATTGAGTCAATCTAAACATATAAATCGGTATATCATTCATTATTTTGTTCTCCAAAAGACTTGTAGGAAATCTCAGAGCAGGTCCTGAAAAAAAACTTTATCAATAAATAGATCCAAATTCCAAACCTTAAACCTAAAATACTATCATAACTAAGAATAATAACTATTTTACCCAAACTTTCTTTTTGTTCATTAAAAAATTCTATATCAATGTAAAGTTTTGCTAAATCGAAATTAGCCGACGCTTTACCCAATCTTAATGTTATTCTATATTCATATAAAGCGTTTTTATAACTACACGACGAAAATATAGCATTTACTGATTTTTTTGGATCCAAACTAATAATTTGCCACAAAAGGGGAGCGAAATAAAGAGAAGCGAAAAGTGCCCAAAAAGCAGCCGTTATTATAGCAATAGATTCTTCGTTATCCCGATCACATTCACAAGTTATATGATTTTTCTCTTCATCTAATTGAGCAACACATCCATCAATTTTATATTTCGAAAACTTATTTTTACTTTGTATTTGTTTCGCACAAACTATAATATATGAACTTTCAGTACTGATTGAATCAATTGGAAAATCTGAACTTGAATTTCTTCCAATAATTTTAAGGGATATTTTCGATTCCAAATTTTGAGTATTAAATGAATCGCTTTTGAATAATATTTGATCACTTTTCACATCAGAGTTGTAAAAATCTTTTGTATTTTTCGTATGAACCAAACCTTTTCTATCCGATGTTTTGTGCAGATATGAAATCTCATAATAATAGTTTGAATTCAAATTAACTTTTGATTTTTCCTTCAGCCAAATCACTAATAAATATTTTGCGTTCATTTTCTTGATTAGATTTTGTTCTTTATTTAGTTTATTATCAAAATTTAGATCATTTTTTGTAGTATTTTCATTAGTATTAATAGTGATGTACATAAACAGGTGTTTGAAATCATCGGCTAATGATGTGGTTAACCCTTTAGGCATATAATTTCCTGAACCAAACTTTTTTACACAATAATCTTTAGTTAAATGAAATCCATTTATATGCACTTTTGAAAAGTTTTGACGGTTTTTTGCAATTTCCGCTAATTTGGTGAATCTGTAATGAGATGTCCAATCGCCAGAACATAATTCTTTTGCAACACTTTCAGAATTTTCTGTAAAAATAATTGGTATAAACAATATGAATATCAGGTTTAAAAACATTTTTCAAAGTAAAACATTGGGTAAGAGTTTGCAAATAAGTGTTCA
>JAQFXV010002471.1:0-10327 GCA_034694065.1 Camisia spinifer
TTCTCAAATGGTGGGTCGCGAAAAGATTTTATTTAACATTATGTTCTATGGAAAGAACCAATTTTCGGTCCCAAAAGCCTTATAAGGTGGGTCGCGAACAAAAAAGTTTGAGAACTACTGGTTTAGAGAGTTAAAGAGATTTTGACTTTTTTAGAGTTAAAGACATCCAGCATTGAAGACATCTTATCTAAAGTTATCCGAGTTAGAGGTCTTAATTTAAATGGAAATACATCTAAACATCTAATGACGATTTCATATTTTATTAAAAATTAATGTTTTATCACACAATCTTAAAATATTACACCGGATATGAGAGAAGTTAACATTTCAATGAGCCATAAATATATTTATTTATTCAAATATTAATAGTTTTATAAGTTTTATCGGATTGATATATAAATTAGCTCAAAAAAATTTAAAAAGTAAACGTGAGGTCAGTCATATGCTTGAGAAAAAATAATTTGAAAGCTACTATCAAAATGAAAATATACTGTGGAACTAATTAAATTGAAATATACTTAATTATTTGTTTTATTCGTTAAAATAATCAATATTTGCAACTCATATTATTAATGCATCGAAACAAAAAACTCTCAGAAACTCAACTGAAACCCGAATAAATGTTTACTTTCAATGTTGATGTTTTCAATTTTTCCTCAGTTTTTTACTGTGCAGTTTTGATCGAAAAAACTTTTAGCAAAATAATATCCCATAAGAAATGACGCTTAAGATGAAAACTTTAATCAAGACTGCTTTAGACAGAATTCAGGAAAATAATAATCAGAAAAAATATTTATCGCTTGATATGAAATTTGAAAAACTTATCAAAATAGTATTCAAAATATTATTAATAAGAATAAATTCAGAATTTCTTGGAAGCATTTTTTGCTACAATTGTAATAATTGATTTTCTTGAAAAATAGTGAGAAAGCATTGAAGGCTAATTTGGATGTAATGATGAATGGTATCAGTGAAAAAGAGAAAGAAATTCTCAATGAAGTGATGGTCAATATATTTGATAAGCTTGAAATACGTGACTGGGAAGGCGTTGAAGTAGCAAATTATCGTAATGATCCCAAAGCATTCACAAAGTTTCTTCTCGGAGAATAAGCAAACATTTTCATATTAAAAAAGTTTCGTGTATGCAGAGGACACAGGAAAGTGCCGACAAATGCTTTTTATAACCATAGTTTGCAACAATTATTAGTTTAATTTCAATTGTAATCATTTAATTTAAAAAAGATTAAAAAATAAGATTTGTTATTGTTATTATACAAACTACAAAAATATAAACCAATATTGTATGCAGTATTTCAAGATAAAAATCAATTCTAATCAATTTTTCAGAAATTTTTCTCCAATTCAGAATTTAAGAAAACAAAAATTTATGGGCTATTTTTAACCCGATGTCTGTCTCGAATAAGCCATTTATAGCATTACTTTTCATAATAAAAAGCAGTAGTAAAGAAGCAGCAATCATATATTGGAAATTATTTTATGAATCTGAATCATATCTATCATCCTATTATAACTTATGATAAGGTTCAAGATTCGTTTTGAGTTCACATTTAATATATTAGTTTGAATCATAAGTTTATTTCATTAAAGCTTTAGATGTTTTCTGAAAAAAAACTCTCGAGTCGGCACATAAACCCCTTTCAGTATTACTTTTCATTGTAAAAGGCTTAACTCCAAAATTTGAAAATTCAATTTTTCGCAGTTTTTGGCATAAAATAGAGCTTTTGACCTATTAATAAGATTTCGAAATAATTAATAGTTTAGAACATATTTCTAACAAATAACTGGTTCATACTTTTGACATCTTCTTAACACAAGTAAATATCAATTTTGAAGAATAAATCATACAAAACATTTTACGATTTCACAAAAGATATAATTTGCGGATAGACTATAACTAAAGATTAAATTTGAATTTACATAAAAAAGCATTTGAATAAATCTGAAATGGAAATAAAAAAGAGTATAATGAAAATAAATATTACAGGTATTAAATATTCAATATTATTATTTGGGGCCAATTTGTCAGGCGTTTCGGGCTCGGGTTAGCGGACTTGTAAAAAGTTGAGAGGGTTGAGCTCTTTTTAAATCGATTTTAAATAACTATTCTTCAAAGCGATTGCCATAACTTTTCTATGTGAATATCGAAACAATTGTTTTACTTTGAAAAGAAAAAAATCTATAATCGAATGATTGTTCAAATTTTATTCAATTAAATTATAATCAAGTTTGAGATTAATGAATACAAAATTTACATTATTTATAACATTTTATTATTGGCTCAAATCATTGACTCTGGAATACAATTATTATAATTACTTATAATAATTGATAATTTTTTTGTTTCGTTATAAAATATATTATAATAAATTGACTTTTGTTTCAATATTTGAAGATAAACAGCGAAAGCAAATAATTCTTTCACAATAGTATTCTTTCGTCAGCCGCTGTCTATCGAATATATATTTAAAATGATATTCAATCAGAAATTGCAACAAACAATCTGTACATTATTTACATATTAAAAAAAAGTTGTCGATAAAAATACATTTTACAGAGAAAATGAAAAACAACAAAAAGAGTATTGAGTGTTAAATTAGTTATTGATTTAGTTAAATAATTAATAGAAAAGTTATGAATTAATTACAATAGACATTATATTATAAGGTGTGGATGACTTCTGTCTCCGCAAACGATTGCGACGTTTTCTTGTCTGAGAATCGCGACGAAAGACTACATTATTGGGATCGTCAGCCAATTGTGGATACCTTTCAATGCCATGAATATCAGTTCCAAAATATTTGGAAACCATTCCTGTATTGAGTAATTCTTGTCTTTCTTCAGTAGTCCAATCGGTTTTGAGAAGACCTCTAAATCCTAGCCTAACATAATTAGATTCTCTTTTCCAGGCGGACTCAACAGCTCTTCTCCTAACCATTCTGGTGACTCTTCTAAGTTCTTCGTCACCGGTCACTCCATACCTAACATTTAATAATAGGTTTCCGCTGGCCATCAATGTATGACTAGAGCTATCGTCTGAAAGTCGGGTCACATTAACCATTGATCCCAAACGCTGTAATTGATCCAAATCTGATTGAGATCTACTAATGTCTGGCTGTATAAAAAAGAACTCGTCTTGTGACTGATGGGGTAAATAGATTGCTAGTGATTGTGTTGAATTGAAAACAGATGTGAGCACTGAACTTATCATAGGACTGGTCTCACTTTCAACTGTTGTCACTAAAGTTAATGGTTTTCCTCTTGAGATAATAACTGATGACATGGTTGAGGGCAAGTTCGCGATATGAAAATGTCCTAAAATATTATTGTCATTAACACGAACTCCACTCTTGGGAGTCATCGATAGTTTATTGAATAACGATAATAATGATAATGATTGACATTCGAGTCCAGAAATCACAGGAACAGTTTCGCGGACTAATTGTGAATTGTCTTTAGGAAGTATTTCATTAATATCGATACCCAATGGAGTCAACCATAAAGACAAGTCTGTCATCAATGAATCGAAATGATCTGATACTATGTTAATCGGATCGTTATTATGAAATCTGTATAAATGCAGTTTTTCTGGACTTTTCACTAATGACTCGATTTCATCCCATTTAGGTGTTAGCCATTGACCTATCAGTGGATCATAAACACGACCACTAATAAAGTGAACCAAACCTGTTGTCGGGTCACGAATAGCACCGCGAAAGTCGATCGGAAGCCAGAATCCGGAATTAGAATCACGAATAACTTTACCCCAAACATTACGCACTATTTCTTTGACTAAAATTCCATCTGAATTGAAGACAGCAATAGGTGTTCCCAAATGATCGCTCGCAACATAATATTTAGTGCCCTCAATACTCATGGCTACTAAATGTCCGTTTATATCATATATAAAGCCAATTATCCGTCCGTCTAATACACAATGAGTCACTTTTGAGGGTTGTGTTTCATCGTATATGAATTGAGTCACATTTCCGTTTGACTCCTTTCGAGCCACTAATCTTTGCTTATGATCGTAATAATAATTTATTATTCGCTGATCATCTTTTGTGACAGACATCAGTTCTCCATTTGAATTCCATATATACCTGTCTTGACCTCTACTGATCACAAATCCTCTTTCATCAATCATATATAGATCAGATCCATCGCCAAACCCTTTAGCGCGACCCGATTCGTCTCTTCTATTATTTTTAACAATCAGATAATAAAATAGATTCAGTTAAACATTCTCTTTAAGATATTCTATTTGATAACAAACCTTATAGTCATATGTGTGTCGCCCTCCCAAACACTTTTAACATCTCCGCCGATGTCATAAATATATTTACTGACAACCGATGAAGTGATAACTTGTTCGATAAAACCATCGGCAGTATAACTATAATTAGCCATAATATAATTACTACCGAATTTCATTCTCGATTCGCTAATTCGTGATCTTTGTTGATGATAATGAATAACTTGTGAAAATAATTCTTTATTCCAAATCGAAAGAGTGATAACAACAATACGCCCGTAAGCGTCGGTACCGATTGTTTTCATAGATCTTTCATCAGTTATTTGAACTGAATTGACATTTCTTCTAACAATAGCGAAGCCATCGATTCCTTCAGTAACTCCTGTCGCAGAATTAATCTTATATTTACGTGTTTCGACTCCACGTCCTTGTAATTCAAATTCAACTTCAGATATTTTGCCAGAAGAGTACTTATATCTCAATTTATAGCTATTGAATGCAGATCTGGCTCCAAATCGATGTCTTTCTTCTTTAAGTAGTGATCCGTGATATCTATAATCAATACGAAAATCTAAAGTATCGGTGAATTGTTTGGCGACAGACTTAATCAGATCAGTTCCGTCGTGATAAATGTATTCAGTTTTTTCAGGACCACTAAATTGTGTGTCAATTAAACCGTTTTGATTATATATCATAACAACACGACCGGAATTTTCAGGCAATAGTTTGGCGATAACACGGCCTGAATCGTCATAATGTAAAATATAAGGCATTTTCATTCCTGGCGGCAAATAAAGCAATTTATAGAAACCAAGAGATGTCTGGCGTCCGATTTCGTGTCGATGACCTGCGGGTGTTATAATAGCAGTGACGCCACCGCTTGAGTCATATTGAACTAAATATCTGCTACCACTCGGCTCTATTATCTCACTCGGAGAAGTGGCGGTATCACTATATTTATACATTCGGCCCGATTTATCTGCGTGTCTTATTTCAGCCAATCGTCCGCTTATATCGTATTGCATTGCAATAGACAGCTGTCCGCGAGACCAACTCGACATTCGACCAAATCTATCGTATTCGAGAGCAACTGAAGTTAAATTATGACTAGACGTCCATTTAAGAGGTCGACCCACAGAATCATAGTTAACAGTAACAATTGGTTTCAGAGATTGGTCTAAAAGTAGTTCTTGTTGTGAATCGCGATCATACTCAACAGCCAGAAGTGTTTCGCCGTTAACTTTCAATTTTCTGCCAACGGTTACAATCTTTTTATCAGATGATTGTCTATCTTTAGCACCTCTTCTAACATAATGTTTCCATTCTATGCGTTGATTGGTTTCATCATTAGCTATCTTTCTCATTCTGGATGGCAAAGGCCAGGTCTCCGCCAATTTGGGCCACATATCGGCGATCACTGGAGACGCTAATGACTCGATTTCTGTAACGCTGGTATCACTTGATTTAATTGTCAATTTAGAGTCTTTGGCACTAATTCTTTGTAATACAAGTGTTTGGTCATCACTGTTGATAATACTGCTGACTTCCGAACCTTTAATTTTAAGTCTCATTAATTCTTTGCCATTTTTATCAATTGAAACCTTTGCGCCATCGATTCCAAGCTTATAATTCATTTCAATGATATCACCCGATGGTCTGATGGCTCGCGTAAGTCTTCCGTATTCGTCATAATGATAACTAACAGAACTACTCCACGAATCAGTTCTTGTGGCCAATAAAGCATCAGTACTGCCATAGTATGTGAATTTGGTGACAAAATTATCGGGTGTTGTGAATGACTGCAACATTGCTAACCTAGACATTGATAATCGACATTTTCCTCCCTGACTGTTCTCAATACTTTTCACTTGATTACTATAATCTCTAAGTATATAAACTTTATTTCCGGCCGAATCTGTTACTGAACTTAATTTTCCATTCAATGTATTTACGTTATAACTAAAGGTATAAATGACTGATCCGGTGAGCACTGATTTAGTCATAATATGTTGTCCGTGTCTATTAAAAACATAAATTTCATTATTAAGCGGCGAAACTATTTCATATTCTCCATTCTGTGCGTTCTGTTGCGGAAGCGGTGATAAAACTGTGCGTATTCTGAGGTTTTCCTGATCGCAAATGTGAAGACGACCATCAGGTGTAACAGTTATTGATGAAACGGTACTCATTTTTGCGTTAATGGCCAACAGATCTGATGAATAGCATTCACACGCAATGTCAAGACACGAACATTTTATGTCCGCACCAGCGAAACGACTAATCTTATTATCAGATGCGGTCACAACTCGAACACGATTTATGTTCTGTGAATCACTTTCTGCTATAAAAAGATCACCGTTTGGTCCGAATGCTATCGATTGAGGCGTTTCCAAAAATACTTGCCTGAAATTAATTGAAAATATAAGTAAATTATTAAATATTAAATAAAAATAAAAGAAATATATCATACGATGCGAGAGATTCTCCATTTTCTCCATTTGGAACTTCTTCTTGATTTCCGGTAATAACAGATGAACAATGAGAGGGTCGGCCAGCGATCACACGAAGCCTACGATCTTGAGTGAGCTTAAGTACCATATGATCATCGAGTATATGAAGGGAATTATCAATTGGAGAGATGGAGAGCTGTGTCGGCCATCGAAGAGCTACTTTCTGAAGTGGTATTGAACCGGAACAGGGAAGTGGTTTCCAATGAGACTTATGGTAATGGTCACCAATTAATGTGTGAATAACTCCTTGTGGGTCAACATATCTAATATTGGTTCCATCGGCAACATATATCTCACCCGTCAATGCAATGGCTAAGCCTTTAGGATATGATAGTCTTGCGTCGCGCGCAAGCCTTCCGTCTCCGCACGCACTTCGATCTCCGGGAAGGCATTTAACACCAGTCCCGACCACTATCTCTAAATTACTTCTGGGATCTATCGGTTGGTCTAAACTGATAGCGCGTAGAATTTGATGCTTTTCAGGATCACTGAAATACAATTTGCCATCTATTGGACCGACTGCTAAATGATATTTATAAGCGACTGAAGATTCACTCAATTCGATAACAGTCTGAACGGTTCCATCCGTTTTAAGTCTTCGAACTAGATTGAAATCTCCGACATAAATACTTCCATCGGGTGCTGAGGCCAGCGCTACCGGAGCTAAAAGTCTCTGATCTTTAGCGATACCATTACAATACGGACAATGAAGAGGTCGTTGCTGTCCGTCACCCATTGTTGTCAACATGACTTTAGACTTTTGTTTGAGATAAACGTTAGTTCCGTCTCCTTTTTGTAGTATTCCTTCGTGAAAATTATATCTATGATGAATATCTAGATTCCAACCACCGATTTCTGATATAGACATGTCATGACCCGCCAATTGAACAGTCTGTACGTCCCAAATAGTGTTCACACAACTCACGTATTGATACCCGACGTGAACCATAGCAGTCGCCAAACCAAACACTTTCTGTCGGTAAATGTTTCTTCTATTCCAGGCATACGTGAACATAATCATAGGGTCGGCTTCAAAGGTCTTTTCAAATAGAATGCCTTCAATTGCAATCTTCAGATGAATCAAACGAAGCGATTGAGGAATTTTCTCTGGCGTTAATTGTAATTCAATTGTAGACAAATAGCCGTTTACTCGCGATGAATGATAAACTAAATTCAAATCAGTTCCGGGTATTGCTAGTGATTCCTGAACCACTTGAGATTCAGCTAAAAGAGCCGAATTCGAAGAACAGCCGCCTTGAAAGGTGTGCTTCCAAGTGGCCAATACTGTTGGCTTCATATTGTCGAAGTCATGATCAATACAAATACCCATTTTTTGATTATCATTTCCACGTTCATCAACAGCTAATATAACCCGATCTATGACCACAATTTCATTCCAGGGAACCATCACTACTCTTTGCAATGGTCTGAATGGATCTCTTTGTAGATGAAGAGTAACAGCTCCGCCACCGTTAACCATAAGATCAAACCAACCCGTATCGCGAGTCAGTGTAAAGCCAAGCATCGGATCTGTTGCCACTCCAACCCTTACACCTGTGATTCCTTGTCCGCCGTGATTCACAACTTGTCCGCGTATTACAGAAGCACGACTTTAATTAAAATAATTTAAATTTATTATTAATTTTCAAGTTTTTTTATTGCATCAAAACTTTCATGAATTATGCATTAAAAAGTTTTTTAAATGTTTGAAAATAATGCAATCGAATGATAAATAGAATGAAGGCGTGAGTAAACAAAGTATATAAGAGTTTATTAGTTTAATTTAGTGAAAAAGTGTTATCATTTGATGCCACAAACCTGTCGTTGAATCGGCTCCAAAAGAGACTGCAGCATAAAAGTAAAGAAATCAAACAATATGTTAGCATTAATAGGAGTAAAGAAAAGCCAAAGCATAAGACAAACACTGGGCTCAAAAGTGAACCAACAAAAAATTAATTAAAGTTAAGCTCAAAAATTTTGTTTACCTATCATTGAATGCAATTTTATGCGCATAACTTTGAACTGATTCCTCTTCAATTAAAAATTGCATTCTTTGAAAGAAAGATGCGGTAACCGCTGGCGGTTGTTTTCGAAGAAGTATATCCTGAGGATCTGATGCTGAAAAGCATAATTGTTTGCCTTCACAGCTCTTGCCTTTAATGGAATAAATTAATAGATAAGAACAATTGATTGACCCAAAAAAGAAAAGAACATTAAAGCCAATTCTTGATTAAAACACTCACTCGAACAACACTCTGGATCTGCGCAATCAATGAGACCATCTTTTATGATATTGATAAAGAAAAAGAAGAGTTTTTATTGACATTTCTTATTTATTTTTGTATTTAAAATGTATTTATATGTAATGCACATACCATTGTCATTATCCTTAGAATCATCACAAATGTTCTCAAGAGGAACACTACAATCGATTCCACCCCAGTCTTGACTGCATTCACAAATCCATTCATCACTTCTCTGAACACAATCTCCGTGATTGTTGCATGTCTTCGGGCAACCGTCTTATCAAAAATAATATAAGATTAGAGAAAAATATTCTAATAATAAGACTAAGAAAACAATTTTAGCAAATTATCAATAGATTGTTACCTAAAGTGCAATGTTTTCCATTCCAGCCTTGTATACAAAGACAGGTTCCATTCTTGCATTGTCCGTGTTCTAGACATCTGGGATCACAAAGACGTTCACTACACTTACTTCCAGTCCATCCGTCGTCACAAATACATTGACCGCTTTGACAGTGAC
Source organism: Camisia spinifer (assembly GCA_034694065.1). Classification (NCBI taxonomy): domain Eukaryota; kingdom Metazoa; phylum Arthropoda; class Arachnida; order Sarcoptiformes; family Camisiidae; genus Camisia; species Camisia spinifer. The sequence continues at coordinate 9,550 of JAQFXV010002471.1, forward strand.
CGTTATTACCGCAGTCCAAATCACACCTCTCTTTTATTAAATTAATTGTTAATAATATTCAAACTTCATCAATATATTTATAAACTTAAATCGAAATATAGAAACCTTGTGAACAATCGGGTCCAGTATATCGTTCATCACAAATACATTGTTGTAATTGTAAATCGAAATTTCCATGACCTGAACAATCTGGTAAACAACGAATAGCTTCAGAATCAGGTTCTACACAATCAGCGCCTTTCCATCCTTTGCCGCAGAGACACATTCCGGCCACACAATGGCCATGACCTGAACATTCGGGATCCAAACAGTCAACTAAATTGAAAAACATATTAATTTGAAACTAATCTATAAAACAAATAAAGAACTAATGAAAACAAATATAATTAATACCATCTTCACAATGTTTCCCTTTATAACCAGGAAAGCAATGACACGAGCCGTCAACACAATCTCCGTGACCATTACAATCATTGACTTCACACTCGTCTTCACGTAATTGACATTCTTTTCCTTTCCATCCAGAACTACACTGACATTCGCCGTTCACGTATTGACCCCTTCCTGAACACAATACTGGACAAACTCCTGATTAGAAGATAAAATTCATTAATAAATGCTAATTATGAGAGATTTAATTAATTCATTGATCTGATACTCAAGAATATTGATTTAGAGTTATTAAGAGAGAGTAAGTTAGATATTGTTTAAACTTTGTGGAAGTCTCTAAAATGGAAGCTATGAATCAGTGTTTCAAACCTTAACGCGTAGAAGAGTT